>VDFB02270651.1:160604170-160657654 GCA_007258455.2 Sequoia sempervirens | reverse complement strand
TGGCTTTAGAGGCATGGACTGGTTTCACTTGATGGTAGTTATTTCATTTGAGATGTTTCGCAACAAATGCTTGACATCGCTCATCTCATCTTTTGAAGAGTTAGATGTAGAAGCAACATTCTATAGTGCACTCAAATATGCGTACATAGATTGGGGAGGAGCATACACACTGGTAGAAGCTACCTCTTGGGAAGGAATTGACAACTCTACAAATATAGGCATAGCAGGCCGAGCCGATAAATTTTTGGTATCGATCAAATTATTCTCTGCCTGAACAACGTTATATGCATTTAGCAAGGTGTTCCCACCAAGGGACTAGATCATCACCAAAATGTCAGCATTGAGAGACTTCAAATAGAACATGAATTCCAAATATGCAGGTGGACAGATTGCAAGTTGAATCCTTTTCCAAGTCATGTGGAACTGGGCATTAAATTCGGTCATGGCCTCTTGAGGGGCCCGCTTTATGGTTGCCAGCTGCTGAAATAGCGAAGGTCGATCTCCATTGTTTAACAACTGCTTGTAGAAAGGATCTCCGGGATGATCCCAGGTATTGATAGTATTGTCTCCCAAAGTGTGGTACCAATCAAGTGCCTTGCCTTTGAAAGAGGTTGCAAGCAATCTCAATGCTACATTTTTAATGGTTACACCAAGCACCAAACATATGTCGGCCACATCTTGTAGATGTTCGGATGGTGTTTTTGAGCCTTCCTTGGTGAATTTTGGTACAAATTTTAAAGCAGAGGTTGGGATAGGAGCCCAAACGATGGGTGCTACTGGTGCTATAAGACAACTTCCCATGTCCCATGCCACATAATTTCTGTTAGCAATTGACAACATGGCTGGTGGAGGGGTCAGGACGTTCACTGGACAAGTTGTTGTTTGTACTGTTACTAGTGGTGGCACTAGCATGCCAAGGTTGTTCATTGTTTGGGATCTAGTAATAGGTCTATGGCTCATACACCCACTTTCAAATTAGATACATTAAAGCAAGTCCCACCAGGCGTGCCATAAAAAGGACTGTTAATGCCTAAAATTGCTAGGAAAATAGCCTTATGGGAAACTCAGTTAATGGGGGGACCAATTGCGCTAAACTGAGTAACCTAAAGGATTTTTAAAGAAGCTGACTCCTTCTGTATTTGGGGGGTTTGGAATAGGAAAAGGAAGCAAATATAAAAAATAAAGTTTAATCTAAGGCGATATGCTAAGAGTTAAGTATCAGAACGATAAATCTTCCTTTCAAATGAGATTTAATGGCCCGTTCAATAATCTGCATGTCTGGAAATAACAAAAAGTACATAATTAAAACCTAAGAAGTTTATCAAATAACATAACACAACTTCCATACACATTTACTGAGCAAGAAGAGTCTGAGACATGATATAAATCAACAAATTTATATTGAAATTATAGAAGTATTATAGATAAACTACTAAGTACAAGAAACAACACAGTATAATGTCTTTACTATTAACTAAGAAACAGAGAGGCTGAACAATATGGCATAGTCTATATGTCTTAATACAATAATCAAAGAACAATACAAAAGGTCTACAGTCTTTTCACTTTTTTCTGTGATTTTTGAACCCTTTTTCCAAGAGCTAAAGTAGTATATATAGATGAATATTCCACCACCTGAGAGCTAGCAATAGAAAAGAATCCAAGCCACGAGCAATGATGCTCATCGCAATGATTCCCGAAGGTTGTTTTAACAAAAAATATTCCAAACATAAAATGCAGTTGCCTTCGAACAAGATGCACCCCTCTGCAAATGATGACTGTGGTCTGAATGTGGAAGCAACAAAATTACCATGGAGACACATGTTTCCCACCCACAAAGTTGGTTAGGATATGTGGCACAATGGTGGGGCTTCATATTCATTCCTGTCTTCCTTGCAATCAAATTCCCCACAGAGAAGACTTGTGGAGCAAGTCTTGTTTCGAGTGCTAACTTTGGGGTCCGCCAAAAGGTTTCCCATAGATTGATGCAACGTGGCATGTGGGCGGAGCTTGAAGGAAGAGAAAAGGAGAGAGGGCTCTTAAAGGCTTGCATTGCTGACACATGGAAAATAGGTAGGGATCGATACATAAGCAAGGGGAAGAAAACCTTCCAAGGAGCACACAACGAACACGTGGAGCAAGTGGGTGAAGGCACTTTAAAAGGGACCCAGAGATATTCAAACATATGAGGCACGGGCCAGGGCCGATGCAAAAAAAAACTATGAGCACCCGGAGGGAGCCTAAGGATTTTATTCCACAAGACCATCTAATGTTAAGAGGTGAAATTACCTCTCTTCTCCTAAGATACATATGAAGAGGAGTATATCTCTCTTCACATGCATGTCAAGCTCTCACTATCAATTTTTGCCCCTGATCTTAAAAATGCTCATAGCATTGCCAAAGGTTATTGTTGTATTTGCTTTGCATGGTTTCTTTAATCTGAATTCCCAGGAAATGTGCTTTGAAAGAGAAAGGCTTCCTATGAGGATACCTCATTTGAAGTCCAGTAGTTCTCTTTGCCTATGGATATTCCCTTGTTCATTCCTGCCATTGAATTTGATTATGCATGGTGGATAGAAATGAACTCAATTGAACTTCACCAACAAAGAAATTGACATAAAACTTTGTATATCTTTCCAAGAACAAATTATGAACAAATAATTCACATAACAAATCATGTTGATCAAGAGTTGACTCTATAAATATGTTGACAAATTCTTTGTCATCAGGATCATGTGGTTGGTTGTAAATTCTGAGTAATTTCCATCTCAGGAGTTGTTCATTGAGAAACATAGAATATAGCTTGGATGGTCTTCTGCAAGCTAGCAACAATTCACCTATTTGACAAGCATCTTTTTTAGCTCTATACACCCTGTCAAATGATTATTTTAACATAACTAACTCCTTTTTCAACCTAGCATTTTCAATAGCCATATCCTGTAGAAAATAACATCTCTCCATGCATTTCATTAGTAATGGAGGTATTTGTACTTGGAACCATTCCATTACAGTCGGTTCAGTTTGTGTTCCTTTAGAATCCATGATAGGCTTGGCCTCACTTTCCTGCAAATCCTGTTCTAATTCCTCTGTTGATTTTGAAATTGTAATTGTTCAATGATCTTGTCTTTCTGTTCCATTTGGATTTTCAAATTCACAATTTTTTGATCTCCTTTCCTTATAATGGTGGTATGTGCCTCTATTTCCTCTTGTTATTGGATGATTTGTTCCTCATTTCCCTGCAACTAGCATCTTAACTCAACAATTTCAGTTTTTAATTTTTCTAATTCCATTCCCCTTTGATTAGATTCCTCATCCCCTATATTAACAGACAAAGGCAGATTGGAGATTTCATCATTATTAATTACATTTTCCTCAGTACTAAGTATATTACTTTGTCAGACACATCAAGTGAACTTGGCTCAACAATTCTATCAATTAAGGGGGACAACTACCCAATAGGATCTTTCTCAATATCTACACAATGTGGCGATTATACCCTGTCCTTTTCTTGTCCTGTTAGAGATGGCATATTCTCCTCTTCAACTCTAGGGGATTGAATAGCCTCTTTCTCATTTTCTCTTATTTCCTCCTCACCAGGATGATTATTAGTTTCCAATGTTTGTGCTTTAGTCCTAGGCTTCTTGTTTTTAGAGGTACTTACTATATCATAAGCCACAGTTTCACTAGACTCAGCAAAAAACCTTTTATTTCTCCGTAAAGGAGTCGTTTGTAAGGTTACTTTGGTTTTCTTCTTCCTTTTGCGAGGAGGCTCTTGTTCATCTCTAGAATGCACAATTTCTACATTTTTGGACTACCCTAGGGTTTCTGACACATAAGGTAAAGTTTCCAACACTTTTCCATCAAGAGCTGTTGATGTTTGTTGAGATTCAGGAGCACCTAAAGATTTAGAGGAAGGTTCTCCTAAAGATTGAGCTACTTGTTTGGAGGACTCACCCGCTTCAAGAGGTCTTTTAGACTCCACATTCTCAAATTTTTATAGAAATTTCTGCCACTTCTTTTATGGTTTCTTGTGGAAATGGTATTTACATATTAATTGTATGAGGCCATGGTGTTTGAGTGGCCCTGTACCAATTTTATACTTTTCTACCATGCTAGTAATTGAGTCACATAGGAATGTTGGAAAATTAACCCTAAGAGAAGGGTCTTCAGTGCCATGGCGCAAATGGGTAAGTAGATAGAAAGGGGGACCTATGACCACTGCTACTTGTCCTTCACAAGTAAAATATTAAATTATCTAGGCTACAAAAATTCTCCAGGGTTCTGGGATAGACATTCTTTGGAAACCTTTATTTTGTCCCCTAGTATTCATAGTTATCACAGGTTGAGGCTCCCCTTCTCTATGAAATAATTCTATCATTCTCTGATAAGTGATATTGGTAGCTTCCATCAAATTAATACCTCTATTCTCAAAACTAGAAAGACAGGAAATGATTTTAGGACTTACCCATAAATGCTTGCCACACACCATAGTTTGTTTGTCTACAAAATTCTATGCAAATTCCTTTACTAACTGCTCAGTATGCCCCTTAAACTTTTTCATAAATTATAACCAACAAAATTTTTGGAAAAATCTTGCAATGTTTCTCAATAGCTTACCGATTTGACTCACAAGCTTGATAAGATATACAACATTCTAATATGCTCCTAAATACGAGCTGAAAATTACAATCGAATCAATATTATCCTTCTGATCGAACTCTACTAGATTTCCCCCTATTCAAACGATTGATTACAAGCTTTATAGCATATCTACAACTCAAGAAACATCCGCGTCGGCCAAATATCATCACATTCTCCAAGGAAAGAAAATGTAACATGCACATGAATAGGTTGGCCTCAAATTTGAATTACTCTTCAAAAGGTGCATAAGATGAAGTGTGGACCTATACTGAAGGTCAGGGACACTCCAAGGAAAATTTAAAATCACACCGTTAAGATCCGCAAGTCACGGGGATGGTCCACAACAATCTAACTGGCCGAAAAGTTTGAAATTATTCCAGTGTCGATTTAAGAAACTGCCAAGAATTTTGGAAGTGATAACTTGCCAGAAAAAGATCCAATCATGCCCAAATCTTGGAACAAAGAAAATGAACATGTAGATGATGTACTCCACGATCCACAAGGTCTAGTGAGCAAAGATGACAAATCCACGAACATGAACTGAGCAAGAACAAAAGAAGAACAAAAAATGAAAGAAAATATTTTTGGTTGATACAAGATTTCCAAGAACCAAGGATGCTCCTACATCACCCAATGAGGGAAAAACCATGGCAAGGATTAACTCACACTATAAAGTAGTTCTAGAACAAGATAAATAAGGCTCACTACCAAGGGCTCACTGCCTTGAAAGGACTCACTGTCCAGATACAAAAGCTGACTGCTTACAGGGAGGCTCACTTCCTACAAGGAGGCTCATTTCCTATAAAAGAGTTACAAAAAAAAAAAAGGCTTCACAGCCAAAATGAACTAAGAATAATGCACCTAACAAGGGCTGATGCAGTTTCAATGATGCTCAATACATTGATTTAACAAACTTAATTATTTTCCCTCACTTTCACATTTACTGTTGCCTCATTGATCATACACACTTTGTTCATTCATTCATCTTCTAAAACTTGTTCAACACACACTTATATATAACTGATCTAATCACAAGCATCAATTAGGTAAGCCTAATTAGATGCACTTCATATTTACCAAAAATACTAAGTGTCAGCTCCAAGTATTCACTAAATATTTCAAAAATAATTCAAACATCCAACATGCTACATTATGTCGGCATAGACCTAAGATAGGTCACACATACATGCGCGTAGCAAAAATTAATCTACCATATCACAATTAACCCAAGAAGTCGGCCAAGAATAGACTTCAACACAAAAAGAAAACAACAAAATAATGCCACTACGCCATATGAGCACTAGAGCACATAATATTCTGAACTTGCATGCCTTCAACAACTGCAAACAATTTTCCAAAACCGCAAGTAGTAACTATCATCTGCGGAGGAATGTGGACAAGAATATCAGAGGGTGCAACTCGAATACTAGTTCATATACTGGACCAAAATACCAAATCAGGCATAGACTTAGACTTATAGCCACAAAATGGTGACATCAATGACAACACAAAGCTATAGAGATAGTCAATCTTCTCCATTCTTCCAACAATTCCCACTCAAAACCTCCCAAAAATACAAAGATTGCTTAATGGATTCCATGCTTTCCATAGAAAAAATGAACATAAAATCTAATACCCAACACAAAGCGTCAAAATAACAACACAAAGAGAAGAGAATCAAAGATCCACTCAACCCTAAGCACAGATACAAACCCCCAATCGACACCCCTAGAAAATAAGAAAGGAAGACACCAAACAACAGGAGAAGCACACACAATAGCATGCAAGAAATAATAGACCGCGTGCAGGCCATGCCTATTACAGGATGCGGGTTTGCACCAGCCTCGCCCTCACTCGTTTGCACGCCATCCTTGGCTCCCCAATCGGTAACTTGTATATATGTATATATATGTGTGTATATATATGTATATAAATATATATATGTGTGTATATATATATATATTTATATACATATATATATATATATATCTAAACATATACATGCATATATATATATACATACACACACATATATATAGATATACATACATACATATATATATACACATATATATATATATATACACACATATATATACATACACACATATATATACATACATACATATATATACATACATATACACACACACACATATATATCTATATCTATACATATACAAGATATCTGTGTTGATTCCTAGTAGGGGGACTTATTGACATGTTGAGTTTACTTAGGTTCTAGATATCCTTCTAGAAGTATTAGTTGTCTAGATAAGATATTATCATATCTTATCTTTTTGACTTTTTTGTCAAGTTAGTTGTCTCATAGCATAAGATTAAGACACATGTCGCAATCTTGTCTAATCTTATCTTTCACGTTGCCTTTATAAGCAAGGACTTTCATGTACATTTCATATTTAGTGAATCAATCTTGCATCCATAATCAAGCAAGCTAATTCTTTCCATTTTCTCTCCTGTGGAAGATATTTTGGTCTAGTAGCTATTCCTGGAGTGTTGGGAGTTCACCATTAACTCCTACATATATGTGATAGATTATGATGTGATGCTATGATTTTTTTCATGTGTGATTATGCTATGATGCCTTGTGTGATGTTTATACCATGATGCTATGATTATTTATGTTATATCCTAATGATACCATGGTTATGAATGTAGGATATATATTATGTTATAATGATTCTAATGATTGTGTATGTAGGGATGATACAATTTTTTTAATGTTTCATGATACCTAGATAAAATAGTTAATATGATGAGTAGGATAGAAGAAATGATTTTGGATGATGATGGATATATGAATTGTGTTGATCAAATATCAATTGAAAGCTATGATAATTGGAATGATATGGGATTTTTATTGAAAAATAGGATGGGAAAATAATTTTTCTTTTGCTTTTGCTTTTGCTAAAAAATATAGAGAGAAATCCTTATTTTGATATAACAAGTAGACAATGTACACCAAGGTATGAAGAACAAGGGTGGCATCGTATCTATTGCATGGAATTTGAATCTACAAACAAATAGGAGTATCCTTATTCATACTAGACATATAGAAACCTTGCTTGAATATGTGAGAATAAAAATTAGAGCATGATAGACCTATACAAAAAGGGTATAAATAGAAAGATTTGTAAAGGTTGTTTGCTATACAAGAAGTTATCTCGATACACACAAGACAAGTATTCACCATGGTCATATTATAAGAACATCCCACAAAAATAGAAAATGAAAGCAATGACTATGCTCCTCTAGACACACCAAGATATTTAAAGATCAAGGCAACATCAAGTAAATAGTGGAAGGAGATTAAAAAAAATCAAAAGAAAAGAGAAATTGACAAAACATATCAAAGCCATCATATCTCTTTCCAACGAGATTGCAATTATTATCCTCGATTGTGCTTATTGTAGGTAATGTAGGATAAATATGGGTTAGTTGTAAAAAACATAATTCAAGTCATTAGAGTATTAAACACTAAAAACCCATCAAAGATTAGTCATATAAGCCCATACTCAATGAAATTGGTAAATAATGTCATCAAATATTCAATAAAAAATAATTAAAACACAATTCAAAGACAATTGAACCTAAAAGAACATGCAAACCTTCAATCCTATTGGGGGATTATGCTCCAAATGTATGTGGATTTCTCTATTAAGCATAACCCATGATTGAAAAAGCTAGGATTGATGATTGATTCACAAAAGGATTCTCAAATTGCTCAAGATTGCTCAATATTTCAAGAATGCCTATGCTCATGAAAATTGTGAATGAATTTCATGAGGAAATGACTTGTTTTATAGATTTGCAAATATTTGATCGATGGTCTGGATTGAATCTTAGGATCAACAGTTGAGAGGAAATCAAGAAGATCAAGGGATGAAATTGAATGAGAGCCCAAAATATCCCTATTTTCATGGAAAATTGGTTAAAAATATTTGGGAGGGAAAATATCTATTCAAATTTGAATTTAAATTATGAAATATTCTTTTTGGAGGGAATATACCATTTAGATATTTTGGAGGGAAAATACATTTTGAAAAAGAAATATTCTCTTTTGAAAAAGGAATATTCTTTGTGCAAGTTGGAGGAATATTAGGGAATTAAATAATTAAGAAAATTATTTAAGTGTGAGGATGAGAAGAAATTAGGATTTTTAATTAACTCAAAATTATCTAATTAAGTGGGATTGAAGAAAAAATAGATTTAATTAAATAATAAAAATTATTTAATCATAGTGGAAGAGGAAAAATTGAATTTAATTAAATAATTCAAAATTATTTAATTAAGAGGAGAATTAGTGAGAGAATAATGAAAAATGACTAATATTAATCAAATACTATTAATTATTCAATTAATAGAGGAAAATGATGAATTTAATCAAATAATTGAAAATTATTTAATTAAAATGAGGAATTAGATGATAATGAAGAAAATGATGTTAATTTTGGCGAAATCGGGAAGTGTGATATGTTTAGAAATTTTTAGGTGTCTACATTTTTCCCCTCTTTGAGACAATGTACTTGTTTTGTTGTTTCAAAGACTTGATGCTGCTTAATTTTAAAAAATAAAAATCACTTGATGCCTTACTATGCTCCAGTGGTTGAAGGAAGGATGGTAGGATGCCCCCTTGAGAGATTGGCTAGAAAAAATATTTTTTGAGTCAAGATCACAATAGGATGATGGGACTAGTTCAGCTAAAAAGAGGATGGAAAATTAAGTCCTAAGAAGCCTAGAAAATGTTTAGGATAGATAACCACGTTTGACAAATATGCTAGCAGGGTAGTTGAGGGAAAAACCTTAGGGTTTGGGGATCATGTATATGTATTTAGGCTCATTTCATCCTCATTTGCACACTTAGAGTTGATAAATTCTAAATCTCTGATCCTTCTAGCTTCATAAACACCTTTGTGAGATGGCACTTTTACCTCATGCCCCACATCATGCAAATCGAGTCTGGTAGTTCCAACAACCCACGAGAGCAAGCCCCTCGGTACATATCACATTATTTTGCTTTTTCACATAGTTTTAGGCATCAAATTTGATAGCTAAAGGTAGGGAAACAAACATGTCAATCCATGGATTGATGTGTATGAAACCCAACATGTCATGTTTGTAATCGTGAAATGACGTGTTTTCCATATCATACCACAGTTGTCGTATCATGATGCTATTGTGATAGCATACCGATTCTATCTGTCCACATAGCGATGTGTTTGAAAACGTGATCATGTTTGATTTGGGGGAAACAACGCGTTTAAAAATGTGATCGCTTTCGGCTGTCATCAATCGACGTGTTTGCATAAAATGGTGTGTTTGTTTGATTATTGAAAGAATTAGGTTTTTTTATCAAAAAATTGATAAATTGACATTGTGAGAGTTATACTTGTAGGCAGTACTACATCCCATTTATTCTCAGGAGCGAAGATCGAGGATCTTAGAGTAGATGGCTCTATTGGGCGAGGTGGAGATAATTTTTTTGTCATCAATTGGCCTCTTTTATATTACATACATGCTTGAGATTTAGGCACAATGAGCCATGATGATTGCCCTCATTGAGCGATGGCGTTGAAAGGCTACAACTTTCAGCCTCCCTACTAGAGAGGTGATCATCACCTTGGAGGATGTTTGGTGCATTTTTAGGGTCCTTATTGAGGGTGTCAAAGTATTCTATGACATGGATAGAGGTGCAAAGGCATTGGAGCAACTACTAGGAGATGATGACCTAGAGAGCAAGGATGGGCAGATCAACTTGAGACTATACATTGGTATAGTCGACGATATCATCTTGGTGCTAGAAGGACTTATCATGGGTTATATCATGCTTGATTGATGGTTGAGAGGTTTCTTAGTTGGATGGGGATTTGTGATCGAAGGCATGATCTAGGATGGGATCATGTTTTCATGGGGACCTTGCATCCTCACACATATTTTTCATGATATGTACTAGGTAGCATACAGGGTGGCTACCAACTTATTTGTAGGAGTGAGACTGCACCACGTATAGGTGCGAGAGCATATAGCAGTTACTCGGCCCATCAGAGAGGCACAAAGGGTAGCTAGTGATCTTTATGTTTACCTCTATGACACAACTCTCACACAGCAAAAGATAGGGGATTTGAATTTATAGAGAGATGTATTTGATGACATGGATTAGTTTGTTTGGAGGCCTTGGTTACAATGCGAGGTCTAGACAGATGATCATCTTAACCTTACATACTATCATCAGACACAATGGCTGATTGGGAAGAATCCTCACATTCTTGAGAGATATTTACTAGAAAAAGTACATTGGTAGTTTGGGGAGAGGTAGGATGTGCATGCAGATGAATACCACATGATATATGATCGAACCACAAGAGAGATCACATAGTGGGGTGTTATGGTAGTACCTCAGGTTGCATTGACTGAGTGTTGTAGATGGCTCCCCTAACATGGGGATGGGTAGGTGGACCAAAGGATGTAGGGCCACACATGACTACAATGCATGGTGTGTCCAGAGGATAACTTTGAGATTCACACATCCTAATGGTGTAGCTAGACTTGTAGGTGTCCCTAGACAAAGAGATGCAAATCTTGGGTTTGCTTGATGCTAGAGACAAAGAGTAGAGGTAGAGGAACACATAGGAGATGATCAATAGAAACATGTTGTACAATAGCTGAATGCATATAAATAGGATGTACGGATGTAGCCCCTTGAGTAGTGAAGTCTAGAGGAGTTTAGGATCAGGCTGCACGACTGGTATTAGAATTATCAAAGAGATACTAGGCTCATCGAGAGCGAGATGGGTACCACATAGAGTGGGATGGCCTGGAGGAATAGTTGATACAAAAGACTACAGAGAGGGATCAGGTCCTCATAGATAGAGACCAACACATCCATAAGAGAGATTGACACACAACAAAGCGACTTCGAGATCACCTGCCTTTAGTAGGAGGAGGCGCAGGTCACTCAACTCATAGCTGAGAGAGATACAAAGAAATCTCACAAGACAATCAGTCAGGGTTCCATGATCAACATGACCCAACACATGTAGGAGATGTGATCTTTGATCCAAGATGCCACATATTATCATACACTATTAGGTGATCGTACCCCGAGAGCATAGGCAAGGTACATTTTTTTGCTAGGAGTGGCATGGTAGGTGGATCAGGGAGATCAAATGATGGATCTGTGGGTAGGCCCTCCCAATAGATGATTTAGGCATAGAAACCATAGGGGTCCCAAGAATAGGTCCAACATTAGCAATAGCCTATGGGTCCACCACCTTCTCAGCCTCCTCCTGATAGAGAGGAGTGAGGGAGTTCTGGTTAGATATGTTGTACATAAATTCTTGATGCATAAATTTTTGATGTAGACATATTTATGATGTATATACATTCATTAGATTTTGAGAGCCTTGTGTACACTTATTTTTTGATGTATATTATTGTATCACACATTCAATAATGTATCATGACATTTTCATTTTTGATAATATTGAAATATAAAAATGTGGATACCTTAAGTTTAATTTCTAAAATCTAGGGTTAATTCCATCATTTCTAGGATTTCATTGGGATACATATCAAAAAGGTACATAAATTGAATTTCAACCTCCAAGTCAACTCAATTGGACCTAGATTTGATCCTTTTGAGTCTTAAGAATTAATTAAAAATGATTTGGAGTAATTTTCCTAATTAGACTAGATGACCTAATATGTAAATTGCAAAATCCTGAAAATAAACAGATAGAAACAATAATTTGTAAGTGGATCTAGAAAGTGTAGATTGATGTGCACCTATCACCAAAATTTTGATTTAGCATGTGTAGAGGGACCGGGTCTCCCAAGAGAAAATGTGTCTTTGATAGGGGTCTTGAAACTATTTTTGTAGTCCTCTAGTGTTGGATCTGAGCTCCCGATTCCTAGTTTTGAACTTGTCAGAATACTGTCAATAAATTTTGTAGGTGAGTTTCTGTGTCTTGAAAAGTTTGGTGACAATAAATGCAATAATTGAAAATTTTCCATCAATCTTCCTTTGATCCTTTCCAAACCTGCAACCTGCACATTCAAAGAGGAAAAATATGTTTTGCCATATAGGGGCTTGCCTCAGTCAAACCCCAAGTAAGTGTTCCTGCTTCCATAATGGAAAAATTTCAATGATAAATGATAATGATGAGATAAAAATGCTCTACAACTCACCTCAATTCAATGGATTCCTTGAAGGACTGAAGTCATACACATCTATTCAAGAGTTTGGATCTTGCTTGCTTGAATACTTGACTACTTTGGAGACCTGAAAAATATGTTAGCCTTCACAAAACAATGACAAAATGAACACACATAAAATTTGACATGATGTTGGTGTTGGATGTTGTGGTTGTGTTGCTAATATGTGGTTGTCATTGATGTCAACACTATTGGCATTATTGTATTGAAGGTTGTATATGTCGAGGATATTGAATTTTTTTTTAAAAGAAGAGTTGCAGGTTGCCAGCGGAATAGTGAAGGTCATGAAGGTATTTTTTTTTGTATGTTGAAGATCAACTATTGTGGACTAAAGGGTTTATTGCTGAGAGTATTTAGTTCATCTATCAGAAGTTTCAGAGGTCCCTGTGAAGACTTGATCATGCTATGAATAGTTGTGTTCTGACAGTGTTTCTGTGGTCTCTGTCAGTGTTCCTGATTGAAGTTTGTGTAATTCTAGTTGTTGCGGATGCCTCTCTGTTAGTTCCTGATGTTTGTGGATGTTTCTAGATCATTCTCCATTATTTTTGTATGTTTGCATTGATCAGTGTGCTCGTGGTCAAAGATTTTTCTTGTGCATGTTCGGGTTTTCATGTTCTTGGCTGACATGTTGGTGGTAACATGTTGTGAATCCTTGGAGATTAAAATTTGAATTTTTGGCATGCTCGTGGATATTGTTTTGGGTTGCATCATTGTATTGGCTGATGGTGTTTAATTTGCATTGAAAATTTAATTGTTAATTTGGACCGACATTGTAAATATGTTTTATTTTTCTGGCCGACTAAGTGGTTGATGTAATTCCATAATGAGTATATATATGAGTGATTGGTTGAGTGAAGTTAGTGTGTGTGTGGTGTGAGAGAAGCCAGAGATAGTGCAAGTGTGCGATAACTTATCTATTCATTCGATTGCATAGTAGAGTGAGATTGAAGAGTGAAGGAGTTTTTCTGTGTTTAACCGGAACTGTAATTAGGCTTGTGTAGCAGCTATTTTCTTAGTTCATACCCTCTGGATTTAATCCTATTTTGTATTGTTGGGTAGTGTTCCACTATTGTATTTGAGCAGTGAGCCTAAATGCATGTGCATTCCCCTTTTTTTTTCATTATACTTTTAACAGGGTATAAAATTGTGGACTAACATCCACTGTGGTTTTTCCCCTAACAGGGTTTCCACGTAAAATGTTTTTGGAGTTCTTTGTGGTTTTTATGTGTTGATTGCTTGTGGTTTACTGTTCATTCATTAGATCTGAGATTAAAGTTAAGTATAGTTTGAAAAGTTTAATATTCTGTGACAACTGATTCACCCCCCCTCTCCATTGTCTGTCCTTGTTTATCCAACAATTGGTATCAGAGCCAAGTTCCTCTAAAGAAGTTTAAAAGCTTGAGGTGATCTATGATGGCATCATATAAGAAGGAAAGTCCTAGATTTGATGGAACAAACTACTCACTGTGGAAAGCTAGGATGGAGTGTCATTTGAGATGTATTGGTGAACCCTACTGGAAGATTATTAAGAATACATATGTTATTCCTTAGAATGGTCCTTCCACTACTGATGAGATTAAAGAGGCTGATAATAATGTTAGGGATATGGAAGCATTGCTGAGTGCTCTAACAAACTAAGAAATAACAAATGTGATAGGTCTGAAGACAACTCATGAGATTTGGACGAGGCTGGAAACTTTGTATGAAGGAGATGTACATGTGAAGATGTCTAAGCTATAGATTTTGAAAGGCAAGTATGAAAATTTGAAGATGGGTGAAGATGAAAATATTTCTTCTTTTATGCAGAGAGAAAATGAGCTAGTGATGGGTATTAGATGTGCCAATGGTACCTTGGAAGAGGAATAAATTGTAGCTAAAGTGCTCAGATCATTGCCTCCCTTTTACAAAGCAAAGGCTCATGCTATTGAAGAAACCCAATCATTGACGGATATGACAAGAGATACACTGATTGGTAAACTTGCTACCTTTGAATTAAGTGAATTTGGTGGTTATGTTCCCAAGACTGAAACTGCATTTAAGGCTACTATATTCGGAAGAAACAAGCAAAGATATTATATGGGGGAATCTTCTAGAAATTCATTCAAGTATGAAGAAGAAACGAAACAACTTGAAGATGAAGAAAGAGAAGTAGAAGAATTGGAAGCACTGATTGTGAAGAAAGAAGGCAAAGGACAAGGTAAGTATAAAGGAGTGTTGCCTATTAAATGTTTTTCCTGCAATAAAATAGGCTATTTTGCATCAAGATGTCCTGAAAGAGTTCCTAGATCTAAGCCTAACAAGTCTAGATTCTAAAAGAAATGTTACTATGCTGAAGAAGGAGTGACTGATGATGAGTCTAATAAATATAATGGAAATGAAGATGAATGGGTTTTCATTGCTACCGTTGAAAATAGTCCCATGACTACTAAATTTGCTAAAGTTGAGAAAGATCTTGTAGCCCGAATTGAAGATAAGGATGAGTGGGTTATTGATAGAGGATCCTCACATCATATGACTGGTGACAAAAGAAAACTTGTAAGTCTAGAAAAGTATGACGACGGGGTTGTAATATTTGGAGATAACAATGCTGGTTTGATTCGTGGTAGAGGATCTATTTGTCTTGGTGGTAAGTACAACACTGATGATGTTTTTTATGTTGAAGGGTTGAAGAACAACTTATTGAGTGTTGGACAGATGGTGGATAAGGGTTATGATCTTCAGTTCAAAGATGGAAGATGCATGATACTTGGAAGCTCTGGAAAGATAATTGCTTTAGGTAAAAAGACATAAGGTAACATTTTTCACCTGAATACTGCTAGTGAAAGTTGTTTAATTGCTCAAGTAGATAAAAGCTAGTTATGGCATAGGAGGCTGTGTCATGTGAATTTTGATAACATTGTCAAAGTAAGTTCCACTTAAGTAGTAAGAGATCTACCTAAGCTAGTGAATCCTGCTAACACAATCTGCAAGGAATTTTAGATGGGAAAAAAGACTAGAGTCTCCTTCTGGAGCAAACAACATCATACAAATGGTTTGTTGGAGTTGGTGCATATTGATCTCTGTGGTCCCTCCAGAGTCAGAAGTCTTCATGGTGAAAGGTACTTTATGTTGCTTATTGATGATTATTCTAGGATGATATGGGTAGCTTTCTTAAGAGAAAAGTGTGAAGCATTAGAAAAGTTCAAAAGTTTCAAAGCTATGGCAGAGAATGAGAAAGGTTTGAAAATAAAATTCTTAAGGACAGACAGAGGTGGTGAATTCACCTCCAGGGAGTTTAATTCCTTTTGTGAAGAGCATGGGATCAGAAGACAGTTATCTTCCCCCGAACCCCACAACAGAATGGAGTTGCAGAGAGAAAGAACAAAACAATTACGGATGCTGCTAGAACAATGACGATAGAAGGAAATGTCCCTCACATCTATTGGAGTGAAGCTGTAAGTACTACTGTGTACACTTTGAACCAGGTAAATGTCAATGGTAATTCTGGTAAGACTCCTTTTGAGCTATGGTTTGGCTATAAGCCTACTGTTAAGTATTTCAAGATCATTGGAAGTAAATGCTATATTAAGAGAGATGAGGATATAGGCAAGTTTGATGCAAGAAGTGGCAAAGGAATCTTTCTAGGTTACTCTACCAAAAGCAAGGTCTACCAGTGCTATAACATAAGACTGAGAAAGATGGTTGAGAGTGCAAATGTCAGATTTGATGAGGACTCTGCTAGATCATCCAAATATTGTGGATATGATTAAGATGAAGACAATACAAATCAAGGGTCGAATGCTACAACACATAATCAACTTCAAATTGTGCCATATGTTCTGATAAAATAACCTCAATTTGTTCTGGTAAATCGAGTAAGTCAGGAAGCAGAAACAAGTGCAAGTGCATAAGAAAGAAAAAAAGACCTAGAAGCTCAAGAGAGTCCTAAAGTTCCAAGGTATGTAAAGCTAAACCATTCCGAAATTCAAATCATAAGAGATAAGAGTAAAGGTGTGCAAACTAGAAGGAAGATAGTAGAAGAGTATTGCCTGATTTCCAAGATTGAACCTAAAGATGTCAATGAAGCCTGCAATGATGAACACTGGATGGAAGCTATGAAAGAAGAATTGATGCTGATTGAAAAGAATGATACATGGACACTTGTTCCCAGACCTAAAGATAAAAATGTGATTGGTACTAAATGGGTCTTTCGGAATAAGCTGAATGAACAAGGTGAAGTGGTCTAAAATAAAGCAAGACTGGTATGTAAAGGGTATTCACAAATGGAAGGTATTTATTTTGAAGAAACCTTTGCCCCTATTTCCAGAATTAAAGCTGTTAGATTATTTCTTGATTATGCTGCATACAAGAACTATAAAGTCTATCAAATGGATGTGAATTCAACCTTTTTGAATGGAGAACTAGAAGAGGTTTATATTGAACAACCAGATGGATTTCAACTAACTGATAAGGAAGACATGGTTTCCCAATTGAAGAAAGCTCTATATGGACTTAAGCAAGCCCCCAGAGCCTGGTATGCTAGACTAGAAAAATACTTACTGAAGCTTGGATTCAATAAAGGTATTGCTGATAACAACTTATATTTCAATTTGGATCATGACAAAGAGTTAATCATTGAGGTATTTGTTGATGACATTATTTTTGGAGGAGATGATAATCTATGTATGAAGTTTGCTGATGAAATGAAGAGTGAATTTGAGATGAGTATGATTGGAGAGATGAAGTTCTTTATGGGACTACAAGTTACTTAGTTAGACAAGGGGATATTCACATCTCAGTCCAAATATGTGAGAGAGGTGTTGAAGAAGTTTGACATGGAAGATTCAAAACCTGTTGGTACTCCCATGGTAACCAGATGCAAGTTAACACAGAATGATGATTCTCCTAAGGAAAATCAAACAAGATATAGATCAATGATTGGTGGATTTCTCTATTTAACTCAGACTAGACCAGACATTATGAATGTTGTGTGTATGGTTGTTAGATTTCAGGCTAATCCAAAAGAATCTCATATGACTGTTGTAAAGAGAATCTTCAGGTATCTGAAAGGAATAATTGATTTTGGACTTTGGTATCCTAAGGATGACGATCTTACTTTGAGTGCATATACTGATGCAGATTGGGCAGGAGATGTAGATGACAGGAAAAGTACTAGTGGTGGTTCCTTCTTCTTAGGAAAGAAGCTGGTGTCTTGGTTGAGAAAAAAATATAATTCTATTTCTTTATCTACTGATGAAGCAGAGTATATTTCTGCTGCAAACAATTTTACTCAAGTGATGTGGATGTAACATATATTGAAAGATATCAGGGTGGTATATGAAGAACCTATTTCCATATACTATAACAATTCAAGTTTAATAAACATTTCGAAGAATTCAGTGGTACACTATAAGACTAAGCATATATCTATCAAGTTTCACTTCTTGAGGGAGAAAGTAAATGAGAAAGAAGTCAGACTGGAATATGTACCTACCAAAGAACAGGTTGCAGACATTTTCACTAAGCCATTGCCAAAGGATACTTTTGAATATCTCAAAGAAATGCTAGGGGGTGATTACCCCTCCTAATAAGAACTAAGAGATGCATTTACTTGCATCAATTTGTATGCTTCAAAGCTATATTTCTTGGTTCAGATTGATGTTTCCATGGTTTCTACTCAGGGGGAGTAGTCAAATGTGCAAATATGTGGTTCAAAGCTTGTATGTGGGAAGATAATGCTTATCTTTTCCATTGATGTCAAAGGGGGAGAAGAGTTATGTGAAAAACTGTTTCCTATTTGGGGAGAAGAGCCTTGTGGGGAGAAGACCATGTAGAAGAGGTCAAGGAAGAAGAGTCAAAATCTAAGGGGGAGTAAGTGTTGATTGAGAGTTGTGTTGATCATTTTTTCACATCATGTGTTGCCATCAATGCAAATGGAGGATATTGTTGGATGTTGTGGTTGTGTTGCTGATATGTGGTTGTCATTGATGTCAACACTATTGGCATTATTGTATTGAAGGCTATATATGTCGAGGATATTGAGAAAATTGTTAAAAGAAGAGTTGTAGGTTTCCAGTGGAACGATGAAGGTCATGAAAGTATTTTTTTCTGTATGTTGAAGATCAGCCATTGTGGACTAAAGGGTTTATTGTTGAGAGTATTTAGTTCATCTACCGGAAGTTTCAGAGGTCTGCATGAAGACTTGATCGTGCTATGAACAATTGTGTTCTAATAGTGTTTATGTGGTCTCTGTCAGTGTTCCTGATTGAAGTTTGTGTAATTCTAGTTGTTGCAGATGATTCTCTGTTAGTTCCTAATGTTTGTGGATGTTTCTAGATTATTCTCCATTATTGTTGTACGTTTGCATTGATCAATGTGCTCATGGTCAAATATTTTTCTTGTGCATGTTTGGGCTTTTATGTTCCTGGCCGACATGTTGGTGGTAATGTGTTGTGGATCCTTGGACATTAAAATTTGAATGTTTGGCATGCTCGTGGATATTGTTTTGGGTCGCATAATTGTATTGGCAGACGGTGTTTAATTTGCATTGAAAATTTAATTGTTAATTTGGGCCAACATTGTAGATATGTTTTATTTTTCTGGATGATTAAGTGGTTGATGTAATTCCATAATGATGATATATATGAGTGATTGGTTGAGTGAAGTTAGTGTGTGTGTGGTGTGAGAGAATCCAGAGATAGTGCAAGTGTGTGATAATTGATCTATTTATTCGATTACAAAGCAGAGTGAGAGTGAAGAGTGAAGGAGATTTTTTGTGCTTAACTAGAACTGTAATCAGGCTTGTGTAGGAGCTATTTTCTCAGTTCATACCCTTTGGATTTAATCCTATTTTGTATTTTTGGGTAGTGAGCCCCTATTGTATTTGAACATTGAGCTCTAGGCAGTGTGCCTGAATGCATGTGCATTCCCATTTTTATTTTCATTATACTTTTAACAGGGTATAATATTGTGGACTAACATCCACCGTGGTTTTTCCCCTAACAGGGTTTCCATGTAATTTTTTTTTGGTGTTCTCTGTGTTTCTAATGTGTTGATTGCTTGTGGTTTACTATTCATTCATCAGATCTGAGATTGAAGTTAAATATATATTGAATAGTTTAATATTCCGTGACAACTGATTCACCCGCCCTCTCAGTTGTATGTCCTTGTTTTTCCAACAGTTGGATCTTGAATTGTTGTAATAATGCTATGAAATGTTGCTCTTGAATGCTCTTAACAATAGTATTTTCTAAATCATGTCTTAGATTTCAAATGGTAAAATAACTAGGTATTTATAGGTGTTTATCCAATTTCTCAAAATTAGATTCCAAAAGACAACACTTAATATTTAAATTCTAGATGTTAAAATACTACCGACAACATATTTGAATTTTGGTCCTAGCTAAGAAGGGGGACTCATTCACCCATGGGCGAATGGGTCCTGACCCAAATTTCTAGGACATGCCTAGTCAGGAGCAAAATAATAATTGCTTGTATTTATTTAAAGCTTGCAATATTTCAGAAAATGGTAAAAAAAGGCTTTAGAATGCATAATTTGAAAAATTAGAAGCTTAATTAAGTCCAATAAATTAGGGGATAAAATATAATGTAAAATTATTAACGTATACAATTTTCTACACTACACTTAGCCCCCACTTTAGTGGGAGTATGACTTATGCTCAAAGTCACACTAAAGTAGAGAAATATATGTCAAGAGGTGTGTGATTGTTTGAATGTTGAAAAAATAGGATGGCAAAGGATCAAGGAGGTGGCCAAGCCCCCAGGATTCAAAATCCCATGCCAAACCAAAATATGCACAAAGGAACACACATGTATGATATGCAACAAAAAAACATACACAAACATGAAATGCCAAATTAAATACAAGGAAAAAGAGAAAAAGAGGTATGGGATAACAAGTTGTATTATGCTAGAGGCCATACAAAAGTGTTCATGACTCACACAATAGCAAAGTCTGATATTTTCCAGGTGAATCACCAACAGGAAGACACACATACTAGTGAGGATTTTTTTTGCACTAAGTGAGCTCCCAAAATAGGTAGCAAAATGAGAAACACACACTAGGTCTACAAGGTTTTCCCATAACCATACCAAGAGTTATACTCCTTGATAACCTTGATAAAGTTATACAAAAATGATCAAAGTGCTATGCCAATGCTAAACTATGTTCAACCCTTGTGAACAAAGTGAAGCCAAGAAAATGTCAAATGTCAAATATCAACGCACCACTAAGTTTAGCTCATCTAAGGAAAGAGAAGCAAAATACTGCCAATTTATGCCCCCACTTTAAAGGAATTGCAAACACCATGCTATGAACAATTACTTTAAAGTAGAAAAATGATAAATTTCATGCAATAAGAGATCACAAGTGCTGGTTTGGAAAGCCTT
This sequence comes from Sequoia sempervirens, assembly GCA_007258455.2. Classification (NCBI taxonomy): domain Eukaryota; kingdom Viridiplantae; phylum Streptophyta; class Pinopsida; order Cupressales; family Cupressaceae; genus Sequoia; species Sequoia sempervirens. Next base: position 160,636,390 of record VDFB02270651.1, on the reverse strand, counting down.
ATGCCAATGATATGTTTCCAAATAAACTACATCATGATAAGGGGTTGTCCTCAAAATGCAATATAAGGAGGTACATTGAGGAATCCACAGATTTGGGGTCAATATAGATCTTTGATATAGTGATATACTAGAGCTTAGAATTGACATCATTCCCCAAATACTCATGGAACAACAAACAAAATGGAAGAACGACACATAGAGAGAGAAGAATTTTTTTTTTGGGTCAACATGGAAAAGACCTAATGTCTCAACACCTTGCATCGTCCCCAAAAGGAAAACATAAGACACAAGAAAAGATAGAGTTTACGAAATATAGAAGAATGAAGATACAAATAGAAATATGTCACACCAAGTCCGTTTCCTTTGTATCCTTGTGCTAATAGAGCAACAAGGGTCATCCAAAGAAAACTCACAAACATAAAGACATTCCAAGTAGCACAATACGAGAGATTACATTACATGCAAGCAAACACAAAGAACATAGAAAGAAAACACACAAAATAAGTACTTCACATGCGGGCCGACCTAGAGCAAGTCATCTCCATCCCAATCTTGCTCATCATATAAGGAAGGTGAACAACTAGCCAAGGGGACTACAACAAGTGTTGTACTAGGAGCATCACCAGGTTCAACACATGGTGGGTCACTCTCATCAAGAGGATCATCATAGTTTCCCCCATCTAACTTCATAGAAGTGGAAAATAACAAATTTAACTCATTATTCACTTCTTCATCAATTTTAGTAATCTCATCTTCATCCAAATTGATAAAAATAGGAAGTTTTATGATTATTGCATTCAAATTTTCTTATTTTTCATCTTGTTTTGGTCCTATCTTATTTTGGTGAAATTCAGATTTCTTCTTGAGTTGTTTGCATAGGTGTTGGTTTATTCTTTTCTTCCAATTGATGACCAATAGCAAGACATCTCTGCCTATGCTCATTAACATTTCAATTTCTTCTTGCATGATTTTCAAGTTGTGATGGGGTAGGAGTGGGTTTATCAACCATTGGTTTATTTTATTCCCTTAGGGGAGGAACTAAAGGAATCATCTAGAGTTGGGAAACCGCAGTCTCTTTAGGTCTATACACTTGTTTTTATCTTTGGAAGTGTAAAAGGAATCATTTATTATCTCTTGGTATTTTATAAGAGATGGGTGGAGGAACAACATCATATTTACCTTGGTTACTTGGAAGGATATTTGGTTCAATCATTGGTTCATCAATGATAGGCTAGGGAGAAGGAACAACCATGGACTATCAGACTTAAGAATATTGCTAAGATATAACTCTATTATGTGCTTTTCCATGAAATTTTGATGACTTGAAAAATAAATCTTCACGAAGCTTTATAGGTTCCATAGGTTTAGGCCAAGAAAAATCCATTGAAAAATTTCCACGAGAAGACAAAGGATTAAATCCACTATGCTGCACTATAAATATCTCATTTTCAAAGGGGAACTTCATGCACTTGTGAATAACCGACAGGATGACATTCATGGAGCGCAGCCATGGATAGCCTAGCTTCACATGGAATTGGTCCAGAAAGATGATGGAGAATGACACATCTAATTGTTTTGGCCCAAATTTTAATGGAAGAGTGATTGAACCTATTGTAGGGTGAGCAAAACCATTATGTGCTTTTATCCATTATTATTCATAACAATCTTGATAAGGTTCATGCAAAAATAATAATTCCTTGGTGATCACATTCTCTAGATGCATGGGATCAATAAGTATCCCAGTTATGGGCTTATCCTTAATTCATTCAGAGATATAGAGAGGACCATTGGGTGCATGTATAGAGGCATCAATATGTGTGAAAGAAAATTTAGGTAACAAATTGGTTTATCCCTTATGAGGTTGAACATATATGAGAGTGACCATGTCATGTAGATCATCCTCATTATCACTCTTATCATCATCATTATCATCATTCATATCCTTAATCTTATCAACATTCACCACATCATTCTTGACTTCACTAGATTTCACAAAGTTAGTTGAATGATTTGGCATTGGGTTGGTGAAAATTTGAAAATTTTGGTTAGGTGGGGAAACTAACTTATTTCCTTTGTCATTAACACCTCCCAACTGGATATAATTGAATTGATGAGGTCTTGTACTTGATGTTTAAGAGACATGCATCATTCTGTGTGATGTTCACTTTGTCGGTGATATTGGCAAAAGGCATTTGGGTTATAATTTGGAGGTAAAGATTTGTTTGTGTCCATAGGTTTGACTGGAGGTAAATGAATTAGGTTCTTACTCAAAATTTGCAACATAATTGAATGGAGGGAATCGGGTAATGAGATAAATTTCCTATCGCTAGGTCAAAATTGGTATGGGGTATACTTATGGCAACAACTTGAGGTTCGACATGGTTTGTTTGGGATGGATTTATCTTTAAAAATTTCTTGTTTGGATTCTTAAATTGTTTCTAATTATTTTGATGTGTGGGCTCGAATTTCTCAGTATGTTTTGATGAAGATGCCTCTTCATACTTATTATTCAAATTCTGATAATCACGAAGTACCATACACAAAATTATAAATGATGAAAATTTCATTAATAGGAAATTTTCCCTTATGTTAGTTTGAAAGTTATCAATGAACATTCTCTGGATTTTTACATTAGTAAGAATTATATTGACTTTTGATAATATTAACTATTATCAGCTTATGAAATTTGTAAATTTTTCACCTTGTCTTTGTTTGCTTCGCATTAAATCAATTATATTGATCTTGGGACAAATGTGCACTTGGAAATGGTTGAGGAAAGAATCAAAAATCTCATTAAATGAGTGAATTAAGTTATTCAATAATGAACAAAACCACTCCAAGGCTATGTTCTTCAATGACCTAGGAAAATGTTTAGCCAAGAGCTTATCTTCAAAAATGAAGTCAACATAAGGTTGTGTATGTGGATATATGGTTTCTAGGGTCTCCTTTACCATTGTATTTCTTAAAGTGGGGTATCTCTATGTTTTGTGGCATTTGTGCTTTCAATATCTCTAGTGACAATGGGTTTCTTTTGGCATATTGTGATGGTTTTCCATTTTGAGTTTGGTTTAATGTTGATATTTTTTGTTGAAGGGATGTCACATTTTGCAAGAGTTGGTTTATGACAGAATCATTTCTTGTTATATTTTGGGAATGAGGTGAATATGGTAGAAGTTTATATGTGTTGGGTGGATACTATATTGCAAATTTGTGAGGGCTGATGGGTTTGGAGATATGATGTTTGAGTTCAAAAAACTATAAGGATTCCCAATGTAAATACCCTAAGTTGAGCTATACTATTGTTTGGTTGCATCATTGTGGTAATAGTTTGATTTGTATATGTGGAAATAGAGGCTATAGTTGTAGGGAGAGAAACTTGATTTCCTCGGATTTGAGTGTACTCCAAAGCTTGAGCACAACTAGCCATTGTAGGTACATGATTATATATGATGTAGGCTAGACTATGCATTACCTCCAATCCTTGAGCATCATCAAGAAATTCCTCATGTTATCTATCACAGGGACCATTGTGCCAACAATATATTTCATGCTCACATAGGCTTAATTTTTTTCTAAGGCTTTGTCCAATTGTTTTAGTTTCTCTTCAAGGACATGGGCCACCATGGTTTCAACATTAGTGAAAATGGTTGATGGTAAGGTCATGGGAATTGTAGCATTAGGGATGGAGTCAAAATGGGTAGAGTATTGACAAAACTTGTCATGAAAGGGTTGGAGAAATCAAGATCCACAGTGGATGTACCAATAGTGTGGGATGCCATGAGTCTCAAACTACATCTCATTGAAGTATTGACAATAGGACACCAGGTTGTGAAACTCATGAAAGTTTCACAACACCAAAAGTGCACCCAAGATGAACACCAAGCTACTAAATAAGTACAACAAACACTAAAAAATAGAAAGAAACAAGTAGAAGAAAATAGGAACCACAACAATAGAGGTCTCAAGAAAAAAATTGTTTTGTGAAGAAAAAGCATGATAAGGGCGTCTGAGTCCTAGTTAGGGGTTCTAAAAGTTTGAAGTTGGACTGTAGACTACACCGCTTAAGGATTCTACTTCTACTTGCAGACAATTGTAACAGTAAATAATTTTTTATAATTTTCTTAATGTATTCCAATTTAAAGCATAATCCAAGTATGTAGAAATGTTGAAAATTTTTAAACAAACTTGAATGCAAATTTCAGATTCAAAATGTAATAATTGACTAATTGTAAGGTGCAAAGACTTGAAAATGTTGATTTTTGAATGCAAATTTTAACCCTAAACAATGCACTTTGTTTCACCAAATGAACTAAATGTAATAATTTTTTAGAATATGTAATTATTAAATGCAAATAGAGATCTATATAGGAAAATTGAGTAGACAACAAAAAAAAACTGTGAATTTTTTTGCTGATGCACCTTTATAAGGACAGGGTCACCCAAGGGCATATGTGTCCTTGTTCAGGGTTCTAAAAACTAAAAAGCTGAATGTTTAAATTGTTGTTTAAGGTTATTGTTCCTATCTCCAAATAGGTTTGATAGTGATTATTTTTTTAGAATTTTTCAATGTAAAGGAAATGCAATTGTATGATAATTTTGGAAGAAAATGACACTTTTTTGTATGAAATTTTGAAATGAAAATCTGATCTAAATGATTGAACACACTATAATGCAAAAACTATGATTCCCAACTATAGTTCCAACTAATCTACTTAAAGGACGAGTGGGGGGGAACTAATAAACCTACTAGAATAAGGTTGGTGGGTAGTATAGTTTTCTAGCAATCTAATTAATCCTAGGAGGGAACTATAGTTGGGGATTATAGTTGAATTGTAGTTGGCCTTCTAATTTTGTTGAACGCCCCAGGAATTAGCCGACTATAATTCTTAACTAATTATTAGATTAATCAGCCCGCTAGAATAAGCTACCTATGATGCAATATGAATGTAATATTTTTGGATTTTTATGACTTTTTATGATGCAAAAAGGAAACCCTAAATGAAAGATAAAATAAAATGATGTAAAACCTAGATCTAGGGTTTGAAAGACTACCAAATCATAAAGTTATGATGTCAAATTTTAGGTTCACCAAAATGAAATATAAAAATGTGGATACCTTAAGTTTAATTTCCAAAACCTAGGGTTAATTCCATAATTTCTAGGATTTCATTGGGATACAGATCAACAAGGTGCATAGATTGACTTTCAACCTCCAAGGTGAGTCACTCAGACTTGGATCTGATCCTTTTGAGTCTTAGGAATGAATTAAAAATGATTTGAGTGATTGGCCTAATTAGACTAGATGACCTCATATGTAAATTACAAAATATAAAAAATAAATAGATGGAAACAATAATTTTCAAGTGGATAAAAAAAGTGCATACTAATGTGTACTTATCACCAAAAGTTGGATTCAACATGTGTAGAGGGACTCAGTCACCCAAGGGTGAATGGGTATTTGATAGGGGATCTTGAAACTATTTTTACAGTCCTCTGGTGCTGGACCTAAGCTTCTGATTCCCAATTGTAAACTTGTCAAAATGTCATCAATAAATTTTGTAGGTGAGTTTTTGTGTCTTGACAAGGTTGGTGACAAGAAATGCAACAATTGACAATTTTCCTTCAATCTTCCTTTGATCCTTTTCAAACCTACAACCTACACATTCAAAGAGGAAGAAAATGTTTTGCAATATAGGGGCTTGCCTCAGCCAAAACCCCTTGTAAGTGTTCCCACTTCCACAATGGAAAAATGTCAATGCTAAATGATAATGGAAAGGAAGGAATGATGAGATCACAATACTCTGAACACAATACCCTTCAATGGATGCCTTGAAGGACTAAAGTCATACACATATCTTCAAGAGTTTGGATCTTGCTTGCTTGAATACTTGACTGCTTTGGAGACCTACAAAAATATGTTAGCCTTCACAAAACAATGAAAAAATAAACACCCATAAAATTTGACATTATGTTGGATCTTGAATTGTTGTAATAATGCTTTGAAATGCTGCTCTTGGATGCTCTTGAAAATAGTATTTTCTCAATTGTGTGTCTTAGAATGTTGCTTCTTAGATCTTAGATTTCAAATGGTAAACTAACTAGGTATTTATAGGTGTTTATCCAATTTCTCAAAAATTAGATTCCAAAAGCTAACACTTCATATTTGAATTTTGGACGTTAAAATGCCACCAACAATGTATTTGAATTTGGGTCCTGGATGTCCTAGCCCAAATTTCTAGGACACACCTATTTGGGAGAAAAATAATAATTGGTTGTATTTATTTAATGCTGGAAATCTTTCAAAAAACAACAAAAATTAGGCTTTGGAATGGATAATTTGGATATTTGATTATGCTTATGATGTTGATGACTATGCTTCTTATTTTTGTATTTTCATATCATATACATGATTATGGAGGATGGATGATATGAGATGCCATTGACGGTTTGTGGATGTCAGATGGTGATGAATATTTTTGTTGTATGTCATGACACTTGGATAGAAATGTTAGTATAGTGAGATATAATAGAATGAAATGAGATAGACAATGTTGATTAGGTACCAATAAATCTATGATTATTTGATGGATTTCAAGAGTTCATTGGATATGTGATGAGATAGGATAGATGATTTTTCTTTTTCTTTTAGGTTATGATAAATAATGTAGAGAAATCCTTATTTTGATATAGCAAGTAGATACGATGCACCAAGGTATGAAGAACTAGGGTGGTGTTGTATCTATTGCATGGAATTTGACTCTACAAACAAATAGGAGTATCCTTGTTCATACCCATCATACGAAAACCTTGTTTGATCATGTGAGAGAATGGAGCCATCAAAGAAAGTAGAACAATACACAAAAGGTATAAAGAACCTGATATGCACAAGCCATTGCATTATTCGAGACTATCCCTTCACACACAAGGCAAGTATTCACCAAGGTTGTATTGCAAGAACATCCAACAAACACAACAGATGAAAGCAATGACCATGCCCCATTACATACCCCACTAGACACACCAAGATATTGAAGATCAATGTAGTTTTGAGTGAGTGATGAAATAAGACAAAAGATAAAACCAAAAGAAAAGATCGACTGGCAAAACACATCAATGACATTGTATCTCTTGCTAGAGAGAGTTTAAGTTTTAGGTAGCATCTGAAATGATGTCTATCATAGGAAAAGATGTATCCATTAAGACATTCATTAGATGTTGATTTTTTATGTGTTTAGGTTGTTGACATGAAAGCTAGTTGACATGTTTGACAATGATCAAGACTTATAATTCTGTGTGAAAATTTGTGTTTTGACAATTTCTATAATTGCTTTTGATTGATTTGTCAAAGATGAGGATGATGATAGGTTTATTATGGATTTTTTTTTTATTACAGATCGATGAGTTGAGATGGGTTATTTGTTTATTTTTTGGAAAAAAATTCAAATGTTTTTTACTTTTCAAAATGTTTTGAAGTTGTTTTTGAAATTTTGACTTTTTTTGATTTTGTTTTTGGTATTTTTGCAATATTTGGATGTTTTTTCTGAGATCTTAATATTATTTGGATTTTTTTTAGATTTCACATGACTTAGGTGATGTACAAGAATCCATGCTGATGACTAGGCATAGGAAGATGCCCCCAGTCACTTGTTAGACTACTACATTATGAGCTAGATAAAATGAACTTAGGATAATGTCAAGTAGTACTGATAGTGATAGATACTCATCGAACACCAAGCCATGATAGGGATGCAAATGGATGGATGGATGGATGAAGATTTATTATGAATGTATGAAAAGAGAAAGAGCTCTTGATAGATGCATCACCGCCCATAGAACTAGGCTCTTCAAACTATGGACGTCGGGAACTCCTGGGAACAGTAGCCTCATATAGAGTCTGATAGTAAGTAGACCTTTGCAAATAATGATCATGTTCTGCCCTGAGAGTATCTCTCTTTGTGGTCAGCAACTGTACAAAAGCCTTTGTAGCGTGACATCGACCACTCTCACTATCCCGCTCAGTCCTCAAAATATCTATCTGAGCCTCTGCATTTTTTCATCTCGCTATCTCTGCATCTCTGGCAGTAGTCATCTAAGCTAATAGTATGTCTCCATCCCTAGTTGGTGGAGGAGGATCTGAAACATGCCTACAACCCTACACCTGAGGTGGCTGCTCATCCTAATCACCCTATGCTCTATCATGACGACCTCTACCTCGAGCTCTATCCAACTACTCTATAAGGACCAAAATACATTGTCACTCACCATGATGACCTATAACACCTGATCTACCTGAAGTGGGAGTACCCCTAGGAACAGTGAGTCTTAGAGGCCTACAACAAGACCACCATGCATCATAGTCATTAGAAGTACCTGGATCTACGAGACCAACTGACCAACCCCAATCAACTAGGGCAAGTGCTCTAAACTCGTCAATAGAAATATCTATATCAGGCTGAATACCCCATACATGAACCTCATGTGTCGTCTAACCAAAATAAGCCTCATAGGTATCAAGAAATCGGTCCTGTCTCTCCCCAAACTAATGACATACTCGGTCTGGTAGATAATGCTCTAGCATAATATCAGAATGACCAAGCAACCAACGGGTTTTTCAATAATAGACAAGGTTATCTACATCCTCTGGCCAAGCATCACACCCTAAATATGGTCTCCACACAAAACCAGGAATATCATCAAAAACACGATGCCAATAAGGAAGATCTCTAGGTAAGGTGTAGTACACAAAATCCCCATAACGATGAGTATGGATCATCAGGGTGATGATCCTATATAACATTTGGCCGAGTAACTACAATATGCTCCCACGCCCACACATGCAAAAGTGAGACACCTACAGAAATAGATTTCCTGCCTCGATACACGACCTCGTGCATATCTCTATACAAGTGAGCGAGAAGACATGGACCCCAAGCATATCTTGTACCATGCTCAAGCATATTCTTAATGCACACACCCCAACCTACGGGAAACTGTTGACCTCGGCAATCAGGAACAACTAGTCCTAAAATCAAACCACATAGAACAAGCGAGATAGGATCCGCACTGTCAAAAAAATCAAACAAATCAATCTTCGACTAATGTATCGTTAGGTCTCGAGCACCTAACACATGCTGCATAGTGGGGATACCATGGTGAATGTGATATGTAACCAACTCCCCATGGATAGGAAGATGAAGTATCCTCCATACATCCTCAAGTGTGATAGTTGCCTCTCCTGTCGGTAGATGAAATGAGGATGTTTCTGAATGCCACCGTTCCACCAATGCGGTCATCATGGCAGTATGAGTCTTGATGGGAGGCATATAAAAAATATGCAAATGTCCCACAGCATCAAGAAATTCTCGCTCTAACACACCAAAATGGACAATGGGATCGAACAAATGTCGCGGACGTCTCTCCCTAGGTTGTAGTATGCTAAGGCCAACCTGTAATCGTTTTCAAACTATAAAGTTAGGGTTTCACCCTAAACAAGTGGGAGACATAATATAACATAAAACATGATGACAAACAAAATTTAGGATGAAAAACGAACAAATGATAAGGTTCCAAGCACAAGCTAAAGACAAACGAAGGAGTCAAAAGCAAAGGTTTTGAGCAAATACTTAGAAAACAAAACACAAAGGCGATCTTTTCAGACAAAGGTGAGATTTTATGGAAAATGCTCAGAAACAAAGGCAAGGATCTTGGAAAAGGCAAGGAAAAAAGTCAAAGGCGAGTTTCTAGGGCCAAACAGGAAAAAGCGAGCTTCTAAAGCAAAGGCGAGCTTTTGGAGCAGAAGCTCAAAAAAACAAAAGTGAAGATTCTAAGCAAAGGAGAGGAAATTTTGAAAAGGTGTGGATTCTTGATAGCAAAGCCATGAAAACTGATGCAAAGGCATGGAAAATAGGAAAACCTCGCTTTTGACCTAGAAAACTTTGTACACAAAAAATGAGAACGAAACGAGACAAAAGGGAAAAAGAGAAAAGGTACATACTGGGCCACCAACATCTGAAGGTCGTCCAACCTCTCGAACTAGCTCGAAACAATGTGGGACAACATAAAAATGTGGCATTGCTCCTTAAAAACTGATAGAATGAGAGAACTAGAGAAAAGAATTAACTATAGAGTCAAAACACAAATGAGCTATCTACAAAACAAATTGCCTATATAAGCCACAAGAAAACCCTAATTTCTACTTAGGGAAACTTTCTACATTCAAAATAGAAGCTCAGGGAAACATTAGAACAGGAAACGAAGGACCTATAAACCTAATTCTATGACATAAACACATCGGAACGAAAAAATAGAGTTGTGAGCCTGACCTCAAAACTGGAAATTTTTGGTCAACCTCTCAAGGGGGCAGCATAGAGTCTTACCATCATTCCACGAAACATTGGGGCGCAGTGGGGCATAAAAAAAAATTCAAAACACTTTATCTTAAAAATAGAATCTTTGAAACAAAGCAACCAGTACTTTGTATCAAAGAAGGGCAAAATGTAGACATGTAAAATTGACTTAACACTTATCACAAATTCAGAACATCTCGGAACGACCCCAAAATGACTTGAAACAACTCTGAATCAACTCGAAATGTCTCGAAATGACCCTGAAACGACTTGAAACAACTTTGAATCAACTCGAAACATCTTGGAACGACCTCAAAATGACTCAGAACAACTTTGAATCAACTCAGAACATCTCGAAATGACTCGAAACGTCTTAGAACGACCCTGAAACGACTCAGAACAACTCTAAAATTAACTTGGAACATCTCTAAAACAACTCAAATCATCCCACAACATCTCATAACACATCAAACAACATCGAATGACATTCAAAACCCTAATTTCCTCTATTAATTGAATAATACAACATTATTTGATTAATTCACATTTCATCATTCTCGACAAATTGAATAAATACTGTTTATTTAATAAAGTCTTGAAAAACCCTAATTCTACTATTAATCGAATAAAACAACATTATTTGATTAATTCACATTTCATCATTTTGACTAATTAAATAAATTACCTTTATTTAATCAAGTCCTAATCTTATCTTATTTCGTCTTGATTAGTCAAATGACATCGATTATTTGATTATGTCACTAATCCACCTTATTCCTCAATATTAATTGAATTATTAAATCATAATAATTTAATTATCACATTTTCCTCCAAAATTTGAATAATTGAATAAAATCAAATTAAACTATTCAAATTGGCAAAAATCAAAATCAAATTGGAATGAATGAATTAATTAACATTCCTCACCCACTTTTTTGATTGAGGAAATCATGGATTGCTAACTAAGCAATCTATTTTGCTAACAAAGCAATCAATTTTGCTAACTCAACCCCAACTAATCAATCAAGTGCTAACTAAGCAATCAAAATCCTAACTAGCCAATCTATTCCTCAAGCACCCTAATTGTGCAATCAACTTTGCACAATTCCCTCATGTCTAAATTCTCTCAACTTCTTTTGACCGTTGATCTAGATTTCCTCCAATGCGATCTTGACTGTCGATTCAAAATGGATTTTTCTATATAACAAGCCTTTCTCTTCATAAATTATGATCAAAATTTCAACTTACCTTATGCAACGAAGTGTTGTCAAGATCACCATTGAGAGAGCTTCATCATTTCTTCAAGAACAAGCATCGATCATCAAGATTTTGCTTACAAGCAATGGAGTCTTTGCAGTGATATGAACAACCCAACATCATGCAAATACACTCCAACATGGGATGGTAATCTTTTCTTGTGTTGTTTGAATTCATTTTTTTAATCTTAGGAACTCATTTCATTCAAATAGCTTAGAATTGTTCATTTCATGAGTGATGGAATAGGATAGATTAAGTGTTTTGAATTAGATTAGTTTTTTATTTCAATCTTGCACTTTGATCTTGATTTCATATTATCATTTTCCTGATGGATTCCTTCCCCCTCACACAACTTCATACACCAATATAACACCCAAGTGTTTGTACTTGTATGAACAATGCTTTCTTAGAAATATCAAGTGGTAATACAAAATCATGAGAAAAAAATAAACCTATGTGAATTCCAACACCCCACTTAAATCAAATATTGAATCAATGTGCCCCATTTTCATGCACACAAACTCAACTTATAAGATTCTCTTACAATAACCAAAAATAGGATCCAAGGATGCCTTAGGTACTTCATTCTCATAGATCTTTTACAACGTCACTCATAAATTTGAGATGCTCTTATAATGTCTACATAATAGGTGCTCATGATGAGGTTAACTTCAAATGAATAACTTGAAATTCCCTCACTAAGCTTGACACACACTTTTATAATGTCTACACCATAGTTGGTCATGATGACGTTAACTTCAAATGAATAATTTAGTACCATCTACTAGTCTTGGATTTGGCATATACAACTTTATTTGGGTTTACTAGTTCCCACCTAAACAAAGAAAAGAGATTGTAAATATTAAAAATCACATAATTGCATAATCAATTCAAATAAACATGTGATATGCCAATAATCTAAAACTTGTTTGCTCAATTATGCAATATCTTATAACTTATCACTAGTCAATCCAATCCATTGAATATCTTAAAAAGTAATTTTATATGAATATCAAGCATAACTCCCATCTATCAAGATTAAACTTTAGAGGGTCCTCGAAGTAATGAGGATGAACATGAATAGAACATAGCCAAACTATTACTTTCCAACCTTATGGAAACTTGTAACCTGTTATAAAAAAAACACAATTTAATCTTCCACTTAGTTTACTAATCTATTGAGAATCCATACATCGATTTTTTTGTATATTTTTGAGAAAAAATAAAGTACCATTGAACTTTGTATCCTTTGCCATAGCTCTAAACATCAAGTGTGCTACATTTACAAGTTTGATAACTTCATCAATCATCTACATACATGATATAAACATTAGATGATAGCATTAGCATCATACAAATTAATTGCATACTTACAAATTAATAAGAACCAATGTGCATTCTTACAAATTAATAAGAACCAATGTGCATACTTACAAATTAATAAGAACCAATGTGCATACTTTCAAATTAATCCAACGAACCATCCAGGTCTGATCTACTCTTTATTGTGTCAAGTATTACCTCATGGTAAGACTCACACACCTTCCACAAGGTCTTGTTCAAAGGTCTACCCCCATATTTGATCAAACGAACATTGGATGCCATGACAAGGTTCAAGTAATGAAGAATCTTTTGATACGTGTCAAAGTCCTAAAATAGCCAAACATTAACACTATTATGTGGGTACCTTCTAACCCATGTTCTAGTAACAACAACTAAGCCTGTAGGGTATTCAGTTTTCTCCATCTATAACTAGGGCCTCTAATTTCTTTTTGGCCTCAACACAATGACACAAGTAATAATTTGTTCCCTCTTCATTTTCTTCATCTACAATAACTACATAAACATGCCCTACATTGATATGTGTAGCAAATTAGATGAAATTAGTCAACATTACAAATACACTATAAAGTAAGATAACAATAGTCAACTAGATCTGATATGTGGTAATAGTCAACTGATGATTCCATCTGTGTTAGTTCCAAATTTGTCACAGGGCGATACGCGTGAAGTGGGCTAACTTAACCACCATTTCTCAACCTACTCCTTTGACTCGCAATCATCCTAGGCTTTCATTGTACATGAAGTACAAAAGCATGCCATCTTCTACTTATTGATACTCCATGAACCTGCATTTGAGCTAAGGAAAGAGTGTAGATCAGTCAATCCTCTCAGTGTAGAACAATCCTCATATGGTGCAATGTTAGTATCATCCATCAACCAAAAAAATATACGAACTGAAGACTTACCTTCATTACCTGGACTGATCGAAGCATTACACCACTCGATGATTGATTTTGCATCTATCAACTTTGCATTGTCTTTATACTTTACCTCTTCTCATGCTAATGCTCTTTTGACACATGCTCTTGCACCATCATGCTCCTCCTTTCCATGCCTAGCCTCACAAAATTTCCATATATGTTGAATACCTGTAATAATATGCATCCTACTCAACTAGTAAAGCATGCGCGAGTTATTGAACTATGTTGCATAATTATCCGACCATATTATATGCTAACCATATGCTATGCCCCTTTGAGCTAAATCACTATAGAACAACTGGAAGCAACCTTGCATGAACTCTGGAGAATGTGTGCGATCATCACTACTATAAAAGTGGTACTCCCTCAATACCTTCCTTTGGTCCTCTGTACTATCAGTTGTATGAATGAATGCTATGTGCACAAATATATAAACCTTTGTGGAGTTGTAATATTGTGACTGCACCTCACGTTGTGGCTGTAGAGTGTAGTTCTCTACAAAGTCAACTACTGAAACTATGCTACCAGCTGGAAAGGTGTCTTTGCATAACTTGAATTGCAAGTCCAACCATCGAGCTCTATGGGTATGCCTTGCATACTCATACACTATACTATCACAAAATTTGGACATAAACTAATACACTGGAATCTTCTAAATAACTAGATCACACCTTTTTGCTTGATTACCATCTTTTGCAACGTATGCCACTATTTTATACTTCCTGAACTCTACTAGTTGATTTCCCTCTGCATGTGTGCTTTCCATATGTTGACATATTGGAATATGTTGCAAGCCACCGCAACGCTGACATGAACCATCCAAGCATAGTTTCCTGTAGAATATTTGGCCATCCTCTCTTTCACATAAAGTTTTTGATAAGAACTCTCTTGAAGATGTTGGTGGGGCATGTATGCCGCAATCCTATAAAACATTGTTAGTATGCAAATATAAACATATAGAACAATAAACATCATAATGGCTAGAGAATTCAATATATAATCTACAACAACAAGTAGTGTGTATGTGATTTATCTTGACATAAAAAGGTTTAAGCATTTTAAAATATCTTTGACAAATTTGAATTTGAGGATAATCCTCTTGAAATTTATGAAAACATTGGGTTTGAGTCGTATGGCTCACGGTTTTGATTACCGATTCTCCTTCTTACCACATCCCTTTGATTCGGAGATGGCCTTGTGTTATTCTTAAAATATTCTTCAATTAGTGTTCTTATTGCTTCAACAACTGGTTTAACTTTTCATGGGAGTCTCCCCAAGAATGCCCATAATTAATTTGAATCAGTGCCCTCAATTCTTTGGCACCTTTGAACAACTCTTGATAAAGTTTTTCTATTAATTCTCAATTGTTGACTCGTCTTTCTAATGAGACAAGATCTCTTTGTTTGACTACTTACCAAAGTTGATGTAGTGACACGTCGGGTGACATTACTATCCTTTTAGTGTGGGGTATTACCCACACTCTCATAAGCATCCATTAGATTCTTCACAATAGTATTTTCACTTGAAGCATTCAGTGTTCTCAACCCAAGAATCTTCATGATGTTTCTATACTTTATACCTCGCATCATTTCAACAAATAGTTGACATATTGCAGTCTCATTTAGCCTTTCAAAAAACAATTTCCAAATCGTATCAGCATATCTTCTACAAGTGTATTATGGAATCTTACCTTCCATTGGCTACAAAATATTTTCATCAATATTAATTAGTTTGGATTTCTACGCAAAATTCTAGGTGGTGTTCTCCTAGGTAAATACATCTCAACATTAGGAATTTCATCAATATTTAAGTGAGATGGGCTAGATCATGTGCCTTCAATTGAGGGTGGAATAGATGACATACCTTGAGGTTGACATGGGGATGATGGCATACCTTCTTCATCAAATGTGAGTGATGATCTACTCTCAACTTGAGATGTGGTGGATGGTTTCCCTCCATATTCACTTACGGTAGATGGTGTCCCTCCATATTCACTTGTGGTAGATGGTGTCCCTTCGTATTCATTTACGATAGAGGGTGTGTCTTCAACTATGATATTCAAATCTATCTTAGCATGATGCTTTCATATTTGTGCCTTTTGTGTTGCCAATGCCTTTTCTCTTTTTGATGGTTGAGGTTCCTCTTCAATTAGCTTGTTTTCATCAATCTCATCCAATTTCTTCTTTTGATGATATTCCCTCATCCATTCTTTTTTATTTGCTTTATTAGTTTTCTACTCTTCCTTTGTTGGTTTATTCCTTCTTCGTTTCCTCGACATGGTGGATAATTTTACCTATAGCATGATAATGAGACAAATATTAGGTCCTAAAAAATGAATCCATACAAATAAATGAAATATATGTCATTCAAGGATTCATACAAAATACTTACAATCATCCTATAGAAGAGTATTTCTAGCATAGACAAAGGTCACATGAATTTTTGGATGGAATTCCTTAAAGAAATGTGGTCATGTGGCATGCCATCATTGCAAGATAGGCTCAAAATGGAAGCATGGACAAGGCATGTAATAATGTTTTGGTAGACATGTATGCAAAATGTGGTACCCATGAAAATATAGTGTTTGAAAATCTCACTAGTTTGTCAATGTGGTAGGGTTGACAAGGTAGGGGTAGCTTGAAAAAATGCCTCATAGAAATGGGGTCTCATAGTGAAGCTTGTCAATGCAGCAGGGTTGACAAGGTAGGGGCAGCTTTAAAAAATTCCTCATAGAAATGGGGTCTCATGATCTATGAGGCATTTTTTCAAGCTGCCCCTACCTTTTCAACCCTACCAAATTGACAAGCTTCACCATGAGACCCCATTTCTATGGAATTTTTTCAAGCTGCCCCTACCTTGTCAACCCTACTGCATTGACACCCTAGTGAGCTCACTAGCTTGTCAAAGGTAACACATTTTACATACATGTCTATGAAAAAATTATTGTCAAACAATTCACATGCCTTATCCATGCTTCCATTTTGAGCCTATCTTGCAACCATGGCATGCCATATGACAAAATTTATTTAAGGCATTGGATCCAAAAATTCATGTGAGCATTGACAAGCTAGTGCGCTCACTAGCTTGTCAATGTGGTAGGTTGAAAATTTAGGGGCTGCATGAAAAAATGCCTCATAGAAATGGGGTCTCACGATGATGTAAGGTAGGGGCTACATAAAAAAATGTCTCATAGAAATGGGGTCTACATCACCGTGAGACCCCAATTCTATGAGGATTTTTTTCATGCAGCCCTTACCTTGTCAACCCTACCGCATTGACAAGCTAGTATTTGACAAGCTCACTAGCTTGTCAATGTGGTAGGGTAATGATGAGGGTCGTTATAGTCCTCATCATTTAATTAAAAATTTCAAATTAGAGCGGTGTCCATGGCAATATTCAAGAGGGAGAAGAAATCATTTGCATGACATTCTTTTTTCTAAAAATTGTTGGAAAGAAATTGTTGGAATCAAATCTAATCTAAGAGCTTGTAAATGAAAATGTTGCAATCAAATTTATCTTAAGAAGCATTCAAAGGAAAATTATAGAAATGTAAATAACAGGGAATGGAAAGATTGTTGGAAAATAAATTATGAAATGAAAACTACAAACAACTACACTAATGTTGCTAAAAAAAACTTAACTCTATTATTCTATAAAAATATTCCCCATTTGATTCATTGATTACAATGAATTTATATAATTCTTATCATCAACTAATCCACCAAGAATGTGGATCTGAGATCCTATTTCTGGGGAGAAAATCTAGATCTTCTTCCTTATATTTTGTTGCCTTCTTTCATGCCACTTTTATTTCAATCAAATTCTGTCACAAGTTGCGTGTTTATTTTGGTGAATATCTTCAAATGGTTTCTGGGTTTTTTTCCCCTCGTTCCCAGCTTTCCAAATCATTTGAAATTCTAGATTTCATTGAGAAACAAGGGAGATATTTCTATTTTACTGAAACTTTATTTTTTAAACTCCCTCTTTTAATGCTTCTTTCTGTAATTTTTCTGACGTTTTAGAATTATGCTTTAAACTACTGATTGTTGATTACAAGGAAAACCATGTAATAGCATTAATATGTATGCAATGATACTAATTAAGCAAAATACATGTTTTTATTTAGCTAATAGATGAGACAATTTATTTTCTCTTCATCTCCCCCACACCTAAAATGTTGCAAGTCCTCTTGCAACTTATAGAGAGCTTTTGGAGCCAATCTCTTCACCTTTATTGTATTGCTTCTAGAGATGTACTAGAGATGCTCTGAAGATATTTTGAATCACTCCAGAGCTATCCACTATGCACGCTTGAATTTTTGGCACCTAGACTTCTGGTGTTTTATCTTCAACTACTTGAAGTCTGCTTAAAGTCCACTCAATCGTGCATAATGTCATGAGAATAGGAACATGTACTTGAGAAAAAAAAAAGCTGAGTTGGGTAGAGTCAATCTTTCTTTGGTCATCCAAAACCATAATAGCTACTTTACATCCCTTTAACAAGATCCAAAAAGATATTTGAATGCTAAAAAATTCATGCCTTTACCTTGTGTATCATTAAAGCTCATAAAATAGCTCCTAGATGCTTGCAAAAAAGTTCAAACTACCCAAAACTGTCTCCTAGATATGCTCCATTTGTTTGCACAACCCAACAACCTCTCCTAGATGATTGGAACTTCCCCTAGACTCTCTAAACTTCCCTATATATATGCAACTATTGCTTTCAAAAGCTCCAATTGTTGTCCCTTTTGTGCTCATAGAAGCCCAAACTGTACAACCTCTTCATAAATGCTTTTAAGACCCTTATCCACATGTGCTTGATAACCCCTTTTCCATACTACCAAAACTAGTTAACACCTTCATAGGATACGTACAAAGCTACTAATAGTAACTAAGTATCATACTTATCCTCCACTTAGATCCCACTTAGTTCCAGAGCATGGAACTCTGAACAGACAAGTTTCGAAGCATCAGAGCAAGATGCATTGGAATTTGTATTTGATAACCATCATTATTTTAGTGTGAAGATTGGGCTATCTTATGAAGATTGTCAGTATTGACTGTGAAGATCACCAAGGCTTTCATGTATGCTCATCATCAACTTGAAGGTTTACCTTGAAAGAAATTGTCATCCTTTACTGGGAATTGCCCTCTTATGCATTTTCATGGCTATATCAATACTTTTCCTCATGCTTGGACAACACTATCATGAATTCCTTAGACTTCCTTTGCATGTTTTTTTTACAGTTTACTACCCTATGACACCATCAAACAGTGCTCCCTTTATTATGTAGCATTTTTCAACAACTTTGTTGCCCTTCTCATGAGTGTCCTTGTCATAACACTGTCCATCCCAGACTTAATGACTATAGGATTGTGTTTTCCCTATTTGATGACTATCATGCTCATCTAAAGCAGCACTATACTCCTATAAATATGCAAAATCTCTTTGAAGCAACTTTTATGGAGAAATGCATGTTTTTGAGCTTTAAAGAAGAAGAAATAGCATGTGCAAAGCACTTATTTGCAGAAAATAAACCTACTATATCCTACTCTACTTATTGATGTAGAGATAGGTTACACAAAACCATTAACTGGTTGTGGAAAATAACATCCTTTTTACAAAAGATGGATCCATACATTCAAAAAAATTAAAGAAGGAAACCATGAGAAGAAGATGATTGAAGATTGAAACTTTGATGCTTCACCTTCCTTTGAAATGGCAGCCTTCTGCATAATATCTTATTCTAGTAGATGAATGGGCTGATTGGAAATATCTTGCAATCCTTCCTCACATTTTGTTGCATGCATGACTGGATGCAACTCCTTGTCCTTCAAATATTTGATCAGGAAGCCCTCCTTGGACTTTGAAGGTGTCCAAATAATAATGATCCTTTCCTTGTTCTAGCTTGAATTCATGGTCCTCCAATTGAGGAGTTTGCACAAGAGCTATCACTTTCTTTACATGCAAAACCTCTTCCTTTAGATATGTTGTTTTGGGGGGGAGTTTCTAAAATAATAACCTAAAAAAAAGACTTGCCAAACTAATTTTCTCTTTTGACATGTTTTCACTAGATCAACAGAAACTCCCTAATGACACCTATCCTGGCAACGGCGCCAAAAATGATGAGGGTCACTATAGTCCTCATCATTTAATTAAAAATGTCAAACAAGAGCGGTGTCCATGGTGATATGCAAGAGGGAGAAGAAATCATTTGCATGACATTCTTTTTTCTAAAAATTGTTGGAAAGAAATTGCGTGAAAGAAATTGTTGGAATCAAATCTAATGTAAGAGCTTGTAAATGAAAATTTTGGAATCAAATCTATCTTAAGAAGCATTCAAAGGAAAATTCTAGAAATGTAAATAACAGGGAATGGAAAGATTGTTGGAAAATAAACTATGAAATGGAAACTACAAACAACTACACTATTGTTGCTAAAAAATATTGAACTTTATTATTCTATAAAACTCTTCCCCATTTGATTCCTTGATTACAATGAATTTATATAATTCTTATCTTCAACTAATCCACCAAGAATGTGGATCTGAGATCCTATTTTGGGGAGAAAATCTAGATCTCCTTCCTCAGATTTCCCTGCCTTCTTTCACGCCACTTTTATTTTAGTCAAATTCAGTCACGAGTTGTGTGTTTATTTTGGTGAATATCTTCAAATGGTTTTTGGGTTTTGTTCCCCTCGCTCCCAGCTTTCCAAATCATTTTCAAATTTTGGATTTCATTGAGAAATTAGGTAGGTATCACCATTTTACTAAAACTGCATTCTTTTAAACTTCCTCTTTTAATGCTTCTTTTTGGAAGTTTTATGACATTTCAGAATTTATGCAATAGGAAACATCTTGACTAAATCTATCAAATTTTTTGAATTCTTGGAATAGTTGTAAACAAAACTTAAAATAAAAGGTCATTTAAACTAGAAAGCATAAAGTTGTCTAAACTAGAAAGCATGAAATTATTAAGCTAGAAAGCATAAAATGATTAAACAAGAAAGCATAGAAATGATTAGACTAGAAAGCATAGAAATGATTAGACTAGAAAGCATAGAAATGATTAAACTAGAAAGCATGTAGATTATTGAGAAAGAAATGCTTGTAATAAAAATGTAACAACCATCAACTAACATCTAACTATTAACATAAAACAAACTTAAAAACATACAACTGATAACCAGAGTGGGTGCTCTAGAATTTCAAATAAACAGAACTAAAGATTATAAACTCAAACTACAACCTATAGGAATAACTTAACAGAGCTCAACACATACAAATCACATTCATTCACATTTATCATGTACAAAATAAAAGTTACAGAATTGAAAATGAAAATACATATCTATCTATTCTACGATCCCCTCGAGTAGCCGCTCTCGGGTACTACTACGCTTAACTCAAATCACATAAACTTTTGTATCTTCAAAATTAATCCATCGCATATTACTAGTAACTCAGAGTAATACTAGCAAAGCTTATTTTATTCATATCAGAAAAAGTGTAACATAGAGACATAGTTCAAAAGCACATTATGACAGCATAATAATATCTAGTATGCATTGTTTATGGCAATTGCATATTTATACAAAACTACTAACAAAATCCTAGAATTTAAATGGTGAAGATCACCATTGAAAAAGTATTCAACATAATTCAACTAACAAATGGACTTAGGTCCATAACATAAAGCATTTAAAAGGCTTAGAGTGAGCTATAAAGTATTTAAACAAAAAGCATTAAAAGACTCAATCCATTATGCACTTTCTAAAATTTCAGCACCTAGACTTCCGGCGATTGTCTTCAATTGCTTTGAAGTCTGCTTTAAATCCACTCAGGTGTGCATAATGACCAATTGTGCATAATGACCTATACAATACTAAAAACTATACCATTACGTTAGTATGAGTCATCTTATTTCAATTGATTTTAGGAAATAAAGATTATACATCTTTTTACAAAAAGTAAACAATTATTAATCCTAAAGATAAACAATTGGCAGGGTAAAATCAATTAGGAGAAATAAGGAAGGGTATTTGGCTATTTATATACATGAGGTTATTTATATCTCATCACTTCTCCCCCTCCTAGGCTTGAGCAGGTCCTCCTGCTCTTCAATTTCCCCTATTCCTATTTAACTCCTCATACTTTTCACTGAGGTCGTATGCATCTTCTGCCTCTCTATCCCAATCATCAAGATTTCTAAGGAAACCCTCATTGAATCTCACCTTTGCTTTCCATGATTGAGAATTCTCAGAGTTATGATCTGTAGTAATATGCACTGCATGGGGTGGTGAAAGAAGTAATGGAGGCCTATACCTCATTCCCATCCATTCAGTCTTAAGCTATTGTAGAATATCTGCCAATGCCTCTACTCTTTTGTAAGACCACCTAATATTTGTAGGTGAAATCACCTCTCTTCTTTTAAGGTGCATTGGAAGAGGAGTGTGCCTCTCTTCATAGGAATTCAATGCTTTTCCTATTAACTATGTCCACTTAACTGTAAAATTCTCAAAGCAAATCTGAAGATTATTATTATACTTCTCACAGTTTCATTGATCTTGATGCTTCGGAATTGAGCTTTAAAAGTAGAAGGTTTCCTATTAGGATACCACATTTAAAGTCCAACAGTCTATTATGCCTATAAATATTTTCTTGTCCTCTCTTGCCATTGAATTTGGTTTTCCAGGGTGGACAAAAATTCCCTAAGCTGAACTTCACCAACAAAGAAATTTGTATATCTCTCTAAAAACAAATTATGGATAAAGAATTCACATAATAAATTTTATTGAGTGGGTGGTGATTTTGTAAATGTTTTTACAAACTCCTTATCATCCAGATCATGTGGAAAATTGCAAGAAATTCTCAATAATTTCCATCTTAATATTTTCTCATTTAAGAGCATGGAATATAATATGAATGATCTTCTACAGGCTAATAACAATTCGCCAATTTGGCAGGCATCTGTTTTAGCTTGATACAGCTTGTCATATGACTCTTTCAACATAACTATTTCCTTTTTCAATCTAGCATTTTCTATACCTACCTATTTCAAAAAATAGCACCTTTCCATCCATGTAACCAATAATGGAGGTATATGAACTTAGAACCATTCCATTTCGGTTGGTTCGGTTTGTATCTCTTTTGACTCCATTGTTGGTTTAACATTAACCTCTTGCAAATCTTGCTCCAACTCAACAATCTTACTTAAAGGACACATTAAGCTCAGATTTTTTTTTGTCCTTTTCTTTTTCAAAAGCTATAAATAATTGCATAAAATTATCAGTTAAACTTTTTATTTGTCTATCTTTTTTTAGACAAACTTGTCACATACCTTTTACTTTCCCCATTCCAATGTTGCACCTCAAATTGCAATTGTTCAATATTTTTATCTTTTTTCTCTATTTGAATTTTAAATTTTGCAATTTCCTAATCTCTCTTCTTCAAAACTATAGTATGTACATCTATCTCTTCCTATTGTTGACTGACTTGATCTTCATTTTTCTGCAACTGACATTTTAATTGAGCAATTTCTACTTTTAACTCCTCTAACTCTGTGTCTTTCTGATCAGATTTTTCAACCTCTATATCAACAGAAAAAAGGAAAATTGGGAATTTCTACATCATCACTAATTATATTTTCCTCATTAGGTACTTCAAATGAACCTTTTTTAGTAACATTAGCAACTAAGGGAGACAAATGTTCTACAGTTTCATCTTCAACATCCAAATAATGTGGCAATTGTTCCCCTACTTCTTCTTGTCCTGATTGTGATGGCATATCCACCCTCTCGACCTCAGGGGATTTAGTGAGTTGTTTTTCAATTTCTTTTTCTACTTCCTCACAATGTTGAACCTTAGTTTCTAGTGATTGGGCTTCAATATCATGTGGTTGTTGTCCATGCCTTTTCTTTTTAGGGGAATTCAATTGGTCACTAGCTATAGCACCACTAATTTCAGTAGATAACCTCTTACTTCTCCTTAAAGGAGGAGTTGTTTTCAATGTTACTCTAGATCTTTGTTTCCTCTTGTGAGGAGGTTCTTCCTCATCTCCTAAATTTATTATTTCCACATTTTCTTGATGGCCTAGGGTTTCTGAAATATTAGGTAAAATTTTCGGCGCTTCACTGTCAGGAGCTATTGTGGCATGTTGGGGTTCAAAAAATTATATAGGCTTAGAGGAATGCTCTTCCAAATGTTGAGCCACTTTTCCAGATGATTCACCTTCTTCAAGGTGTCTTGTAGGCTCTGGATTTTCAAATTTTTGGAGAAATTTCTGCCACTTCTTTTCCATTTTCTTTCGGAAATGATATTTAAATATTAAGTGGGTGAGGCCATGGTGTTTAAGTGGTCTTGAACCAATTTTTAATTTTTCTATCATACTAGTAACAAAATCACAAAGAAATGCGGGCAAATTAACCCTAAGTGTAGGGTTTCCAGCGCCATGGCGCAAATGGGTAAATAGGAAAAAATGTGGACCTACAACTACTACATATTGTCCTTCATAAGTGAAATACTTAATAATCCAAGCCACTGATGTTCTCCATGGCTCTGGGATGGACATTCTCTGAAATCTTTTGTTTTTCCCTCTAGTACTTACAGTTAACAAAGGTTGAGGTTCCCCTTCTCTGTGAAAAAGATCCACCATTTTTTGATAAGAGATATTGGTAGTTTCTCAAAAATTAATACCTTCATTTTCAAGACCAGATAGACGAGAAATAATCTTACGACTTACCTGGAATGGCTTTCCATGCACTAAAGATTGACCATCTACGAAATTCTCTGCAAATTCCTTCACCAGTTGCTCATTGTGTCCCTCAAATTTCTTTATGAACTCCAACCACCGCACTCTCTGAAACAATTTTGAAATACTACTTAATGCCAATAATTTTTCTGTCGAAGCTGATTCAAATTTCTTCTTTGCTCCTCCCATACTGTGTTTCCCTTATGGCTCTGTTCAGTTTCTGTTGAAATGCTATGGCGCTCAAAGAAAATTGTTTAAACAAAACTGAATTGCAGAGTGAAGAAAATGTAACTTTTCAATCACCTATACTTGATACAGCCGATGGGACATGAATTAATTGTCTCATTTGGGCTTCGTTGTACTTTCATCATTACTTGCATCGGAAAAAGTGCAAAGATTGTCGTACTTCAAGCAAACATACAATCGCACAGTTTACTAAATTTGGAAAGAGGATGGTTTGTGCCAACTTATTTATCTTTATTCAAAATAATTACCTACTTAAAGAAAAAATTGTACGTACCTCACATCCCATCATCAATTCAAAAATCACTTACTTTTGTTGACGTAATGGTATAATTAGATGAGTTGGCAAGGGTGGCAATTAATTTATTATGAACATGGATGGGACAGCTAATTAATGGTGGAATTATTATGACGGAAAAGTAGTCATAATAATTTTAATTTATTATGATAGGGGATGGCAATGTAGGCGTGGATTTTGAAGGTGGTGACAAAATTTAATAATGGGCATGTGTATGACGCTAGAAAAATCAAATCATTCAAAAAGAAAAAGAATTTACAAAAATATGGAGCATTGCTAAAAGATGTGGCCAGGGTGAAGAATAAAATTTTTTGGAGCATGCTAAGAGATGCACCCGGAATGAAAAAGTGATGTGGAAAAATTTTGGAGCATTGTTGAGAGATGTCGTTGAAATGCAACAATGAAATTTTTGGAGCATCACCGAAAGATGCAGTTGGAGCAGCAACCAAATATTTTCGGAGCATCGCCAAAAGATGCAGCTGAAAGCAACAACAAAATTTCTAGAGCATCACCGAAAGATGTTGTCGAAAGGAAGAAACGAAAAAATTCTAGAGCATCGTTGAAAGATGCAGTCAGAATGCAGCAAGAAAATTTTTGGACCATCGTTAAAAGATGTCGCCGAAAAAAGGAAGAAGAATGCAAGACTTTGGACTTAGACTTTCCAGAGCATCATTGAAAGATGTGCCAAACTACAAGAATAAAACAAGGAATGGCACCAGTCGGGCATGCAAGTTCTGGAGCATCGCAGCGAGATGCACCAGAATTTGTGTTTAATTAGAATAAATTCTTGCAAGATGGAAGCGAAATTTAGCCAAGTCCAAAAGATGAAAATTCAAAATGAATACTCTAAAGAAAAGTAAATACATACACATGCATTTTTTCTAATAAGAATGGAAAAATAAAACTATATTGGCTTTGTCGTAGTAGAGTCAATGCATTGGATTTCTCCTTGTATTTATACCATTTTTGTAAATTCTTCTTTATTGGCAGGTTTATGGTACATGCGTAAATGATGACCATTGACCAAAAGTGTTTGAGTGTCACCATCAATAGGTTTGAGTTGCACTACTCTGTTTGGAAATATTTTAGAAATTTCATATGGACCAAGCCAATGAGTCATGAGTTTCCCTTGATGATCTTTATATCGAGAATCAAATAGCAGCACCCATGGAACTCTCTTTCCTTTATATGCTTGTCATGCCAGACCTTCTATTGTTGTTGCACTAGCTCATTTTGGTGGACAACATCTAGACAGAGTTCATCCAACTCACTAAGTTGTAAGACTCTTTCAACCTGGGCTCGTTTGAGATTTAAACCTAACTCCATTGCTGTTCTTAGAGTTTGGAGTTCAAATTCAATAGGTAGGAGAGGTTTCTTCCCAAAAACTAACTTGTATGGATTGAACCAGTGGTTGATTTCCAAGTTGTGTTATAAGCCCAAACGGCTTCAGGTAGTTTCCTAGCCCAGTCTTTCCTTCCTAATGAAACTTATTTTGTTAAAATGTTCTCTAGGTCAGGTTAGTGACTTCTACCTAACCATTTGCTTGAGGGTGATAGGGTGATGACTTCTTATGGCTTACCTGGAAATGGTCAGTGAAGGCTAACAGAACCTTAGACATAAACTGGGGTCCCTAATTTGTGATAATTGTCCTAGGGGCTCCAAATCTGAGAAAAAAATTATTGTACAGGAAGTCAGCTACTTGTTATTCCCTAGCAACTCGTAAAGCTTGAACTTCTGCCCATTTATTCAAATAGTTTGTACAAACCAAAATGTACTCTTTTCCTTGTGAAGGAGGGTCTATAGGATCGATAAAATTCAATCCCCATTTTTCAAATGGTTCAAGGACCACCTAGGGTTGCAAAGGAATTTCATTAGATGTAGTAGGTCTCCCTACCCTTTGGCATTTATCACAGTGGTGAACATATTTCCTGACATCTTTACACATAGAGGGCCAGTAATATCCTACACCCAAAATCTTATGGGATGTCCTCTTGACAGAATAATGGCCTCCAGAAGGGTCATCATGGCAAGATATAAGGATGCTATAGGTATCATCTTCCCTAACACAACGTCATAAAACCATATCGAAACCACATCAAAATAATATCCCATTAACCCATTTGAATAGAGTGCTTTCTCAAATGAGGTGTTTCTTTTGTTTTGATGTGAAATCAAGTGGCAATTCTAAGGTGACCAAGTAGTTGGTGATATCATCAAACCAAGGGGTTTTAATGGAGATGGAAAACATATTTTCATCTGGGAATTCATCTTGCATAAAAGCACAATCACCATCATCTTGTTTGATTCAAGATAGGAAATCTACAACTATGTTGAACTTCCTAGGTTTGTCAATAATGATCATGTTGAATTCTTGTAGAAGCAATAACCACGTGATTATCCTTCCATTCACTACCAATTTGTTCATCAAGTATTTGATAGCTGAATGATTTGTGTACACCGTTACTTTGTACCCTATAATGTAATGTCAAAATTTCTTAATTGCATGTACTACAACTAAAAATTATTTTTCCATGGTAGTATAATTTCGTTCAGTGGAAGTCAAGTTTTTGCTTATGAAATAGATGGCATATTTTCCCCCATTCTCATCCTCTTGTCCTAAAACTATTCCAATAGAATCATCAAAAGCATCAACATAAATTTGGAATGGGAGGTTCCAATTAGGTCCACATAGGACAAGAGCAAAGATGAGTTTCTCCTTAATGATTTCAAATGATGATTGACACTCAGGTGTCCAGATAAACTCTACATTCTTTTGGAGGAGGGAAAGCATAGTAGTTGCAATATTGCTGAATTTTTCTATGAATCTCCAATAGTATCCAACATGTCCTAAGAAACTTCTAAAATTATTTTGGGTTTTTGGAGTCACAAGTTGTATCACCTCAATTTTCTTAGGAACGACTTTTATTCCTTCTGCTGAAATGTGGTGTCCCAACACTATCCCTTGTTCTACCATTATTAGGCTTCTTTCATGGATTAGGGATAGATGATGGTCCTCACATCACTTCAATACTTTGTCTAGACTTTGAAGGGCTTCACCAAAAGTTAACCCATACACAGCAAAGTCATCCATGTAAACTTCCACACAGTCATTCACCAACTCAGCAAATATGGCCAGGATAGCTCTTTGAAATGTTGCAAGAGCATTGCATAGCCCAAAAGGGAGAACATGATATGCAAATGTTCCCCAAGGGCAAGTAAAAAAAAAATTCTTGGTCTTCTGTTACTTCCTGTATTTGGTTATATCCACTAAATCCATCCAGAAATGAGAAATACTTCCTTCCAGCCAAATTATCCAAGACTTGGTCTACAAACTGTAGAGGGAAGTAATCTCTATGGGTAGCTTTATTAAGTTCCCTATAGTCAACGCACACTCTCCACTTCCAATTTTTCTTTGGAACCACTACTAGAGTAAAAACCTATTTGTTGTCAGAAATGGGATAGATAAATCCACTTGCAGGAGTTTCTCAATTTCAGTTTAACAATGTATATCAAGGCTAGATTGAGTCTTTGTTGTGGTTGAAAAATAGGTCAAACATCCTTAGTATATATGTGATGGGTACAAAAACTTGGGTGTATTCCTCTCATATTTGTATAGTCCCAAGAAAAAGCTTTGGATCTATTCACCAAGATATCAAACAATTTATGCTCTTTTGGTTTTGTCAACCAGCTCTTTATATTCAAAGTTTTTCCTGGCAGTAACATGATATTTTTGACCCCTAGGTGGTTGGAGGTGACAATATAAATTCTCTTGTCAAAGTGTTGAGAGGACAACTATGTGGTATGGTTCTGTGGAGTCTGGCAATATCTTCAAAGAAGTGATCCGCTTTTGGAATGATATTAGCAAGAGGACAAGGTAATCCCATGAAGTTGGTGTTATCGAATTCAATGCAATCTACGTTGATTGGCTGCCCTAAAATTTATTCTACGTCCAACATCTCTTCATCACTTAAGTTCATGGTAAGATTTTCCATATTATTTTTTAGTTCATCGTCCAACTCCTCACCATGTTATTTAGTAACCACCATAGCAAGTGAGGCTAGATTCTCTTGTTCGTTGGAACCATCCATTTCATCAACCCATACTTTTTTATATTCAACAGGCTTGGCGAAAGGATATAGGAATAAATGTTTGCTATTAGGACCATGTGAAATGGTTGTTCCTCCCTCTCTGCAGTCAATATTGGCTGCAACAATATCTAGCCCATGGTCTTCCTAGGATTATCGGATAATTGTCTTTTGGTGTGAGGGACTGAATTATTTGAAAGTCCATTGGATATTCCCAACCATCAACCTTAACAAGAATTTTATTTATGACACCCATGGGAATAGCTATGGATTAATTTTCCATTTGCAACACTGTAGTTGTGGGATGTAAATTAGTGAGTCCAAAATTTTCCATCACATCGACAGTCATTACGTTAATGGCTACTCCTAGGTCCACAAGTGCATTAGGTATTGCTACCTCATTGATTGTCACTGTTATAAGTGGATTGCCTGGATCATCATATTTTAGAGTTGTAGTTTTTCTAGGAAAAAATTCAGCTAGATAAGCATTTATGTGAACAGTATTTATCCATTGTTGTTTCCTTCCTGTTGTTTTGATGCACAACTGTTTAATCAGTTAGTTTAACTTAGGAATCTCTTTAATTTCTTGTAACAAAGGAACCTCAATTTATAGTTGTTTAATCGCTTGTATCAACGCAGTTTTGGTGGATGGGGACATTTTCGGAGGGTTTTTCAAGGTAGTTGATTTCAGACGCTCCAGAAAAGGGGCTTGAGTTTTCTCTTTAGAGGTGGAGTCTTTCTTTAAAGGATCAGTTGGAGACCACCCACCCTCCTCCTGAGGTAACTTAAAAGTTCCAACTAGAGATGGTGGAAGGGTCTTGTCTTGGGTACATCACCATGAGACCCCATTTCTATGAGGAATTTTTTCAAGTTTCCCCTACATTTTCAATCCTACTGCATTGGCAAGCTAGTGTTTAACAAGCTCACTAGCTTGTCAATGCGGTAGGGTTGACAAGGTAGGGGTTGCATGAAAAAATGCCTCATAGAAATGGGGTCTCAGTACATCACCATGGGACCCCATTTCTATGAGGAATGTTTTCAAGCTTCCCCTACCTTTTCAACCCTACCACATTGACAAGCTAGTGTTTGAAAAGCTCACTAGCTTGTCAGTGTGGTAGGGTTGACAAGGTAGGGGCAACTTGAAAAAATGCCTCATAGGAATAGGGTTTCACGGTGATCTCATGGTGATGAGACCCCATTTCTATGAGGCATTTTTTCATGCCCCCTACCTTGTCAACCCTACCACATTGTACATCACTGTGAGACCCCATTTCTATGAGGCATTTTTTCAAGCTGCCCCTACCTTGTCAACCCCGCCGCATTGAGAAGCTAATGAGCTCACTAGCTTTTCAGTGCTCACATGAATTTTTGGATCCAATGCCTTAAAGAAATATGGTCATGTGGAATTTCCATGATTGCAAGATAGGTTGCACCTTTCCCCATGTTGCTAACTTAGCCTTGAATAAAGAGTCTTGAAACAGTGGAGAGAAGGATTACAATCCCTTGTAGGTAGACTAATCAAGGAAATATTTAAAATATATCACAACATTAGTGATGAGGTAAGTTTAGTAATGAGGTAAATTTATAAATAGAGATTAAAACCAAAATAGTTTCAAAGTTCTATCAATGTGAGAGGAGTATATTCCAATTTCGTAGAGACATGTATGGAAAATTTGGTAGCATAGACAATGAAATCGGTTTTTTCAAAAAATGCACATCACCATGAGACCCCATTTATTTGAGGCATTTGCTCAAATAGTTGATTTCCTTGTCTATGATGTTTTATAAAATGCTTTGGTAGACATGTATGGAAAATTTGGTAGTATAGACAAGGCAATCAGCTGCTTGGTAGAACTATTTGACAAAATACCTCAATGAGATATGTCCTCGTGGACTAGAATGATTGCAGGATATGCACAAAATGGATTTGTTGAAAAGGCTTTAGAAAATTTCAAGCATATGCAATTTCTAGGTGTAAAACCAAATTCCACTACATTTTCCAACATCCCCAATGCCTATACCAAAATGAAAGCTTTGGAGAGGGGTATGCACATCCATAGAAAAGGATTGAGAAATGATGTGTTATTTTCCATACTTATAACTTCTTTCATATATATGTGTATACAAAATGTGGAAGCATACACAAGGTAAGTCAATTATTTAACAAAATGCTTCAAAGAGATGTGGTTTAAAAATGTAATTGGCAAGTGTAAAGAATTTTGTAATTTAAAATATGCATTGACAAGCTAAGGTTATAATGACAAACAAACAATGATGAACATGGAATATGCAAAATAACAAAATCAAAGCAAGCAAAAATAGAATGAAAGAAAATATAAATAAAATGTGTAAAAACTTCACATACCTAAAAAATGAAGATTTGAATGGAGGAGTTCTACTGAATTGTAGCCTTTGCTTCTTCTTTCTTCAAATTCCTCAACAATTTGGAGTTTTTCAAAGATTATTTCCCTCAAAATTCAGTTGTATATCCGCTCTTGAATAGGATTGAGGGAATTAAATTGATGTCGTATGCCTTTCAGTAGCCCAGAAATTTTCTATTTCATGCAAAGGTGGTGGAAAGATGCATTAAAAGGTGGTGGAATGTGAAAAACTTGCATGCACACTTCACAAAAGCATCAAAAAGCTTCTTTTTGTTAGAACACATGCATAACCAGCAGAATATACAGAATGTGGGGCTAGAGATCATGGGTATATTGAATTTTTTTTATAGTTTTTAGAGCAAGACAAAACACGCTCGCATTATAACGCACCCTCGTTATAACGCAAGCGTGTTATGTCTTTCTAAACAAATGGCTACATCTCAACTACTTTAAAACATGCTTGCATTATGAGAAAGTTGATTTTTTATACGTTTGTTTTCTCTCTCTCTCTCTCTCTATCCTTAGCCATCCATCCCCCTTAGCCATCTAGGTCTCTCACTTATCCCTCAACCCTATACACTAGCCCTTAAACCCTAAT
>VDFB02270651.1:160521862-160597316 GCA_007258455.2 Sequoia sempervirens | reverse complement strand
TATTGGTACCTAATCAACATTGTCTATCTCATTTCATTCTATTATATCTCACTATACTAACATTTCTATCCAAGTGTCATGACATACAACAAAAATATTCATCACCATCTGACATCCACAAACCGTCAATGGCATCTCATATCATCCATCCTCCATAATCATGTATATGATATGAAAATACAAAAATAAGAAGCATAGTCATCAACATCATAAGCATAATCAAATATCCAAATTATCCATTCCAAAGCCTAATTTTTGTTGTTTTTTGAAAGATTTCCAGCATTAAATAAATACAACCAATTATTATTTTTCTCCCAAATAGGTGTGTCCTAGAAATTTGGGCTAGGACATCCAGGACCCAAATTCAAATACATTGTTGGTGGCATTTTAACGTCCAAAATTCAAATATGAAGTGTTAGCTTTTGGAATCTATTTTTTGAGAAATTGGATAAACACCTATAAATACCTAGTTAGTTTACCATTTGAAATCTAAGATCTAAGAAGCAACATTCTAAGACACACAATTGAGAAAATACTATTTTCAAGAGCATCCAAGAGCAGCATTTCAAAGCATTATTACAACAATTCAAGATCCAACATAATGTCAAATTTTATGGGTGTTTATTTTTTCATTGTTTTGTGAAGGCTAACATATTTTTGTAGGTCTCCAAAGCAGTCAAGTATTCAAGCAAGCAAGATCCAAACTCTTGAAGATATGTGTATGACTTTAGTCCTTCAAGGCATCCATTGAAGGGTATTGTGTTCAGAGTATTGTGATCTCATCATTCCTTCCTTTCCATTATCATTTAGCATTGACATTTTTCCATTGTGGAAGTGGGAACACTTACAAGGGGTTTGGCTGAGGCAAGCCCCTATATTGCAAAACATTTTCTTCCTCTTTGAATGTGTAGGTTGTAGGTTTGAAAAGGATCAAAGGAAGATTGAAGGAAAATTGTCAATTGTTGCATTTCTTGTCTGTCCAACAAATTATTATATTTAGATAAATAAATTAAAATAAGTTAGTCCATGGCCCTAGGACTGTAATGGGATCCCTATCAGCAACACTCCTTTGGGCATCATCAGAGTCCTACACATGTTGAACTTTAAGATAAGTGTTATATTTATATGCACTTTTTTATCCACTGAAAATTATTATCACCATTTATTTTTTTATATTTTGTAATTTCAGGAGGTCATTCATTTTCCATCTAGGGCTAATCACTCAACTATTTTAATTCATTCTATGACTCAAGGGTTAGATCAGATCCAAGTCCAGTGACTCCACCTTGAGGTTGAAAGTCAATCTATGCACCTTGTTGATCTGTATCCCAATGAAATCCTAGAAATTATGGAATTAACCCTAGGTTTTGGAAATTAAACTTAAGGTATCCACATTTTTATATTTCATTTTGGTGAACCTAAAATTTGACATCATAACTTTATGATTTGGTAGTCTTTCAAACCCTAGATCTAGGTTTTACATCATTTTATTTTATCTTTCATTTAGGGTTTCCTTTTTGCATCATAAAAAGTCATAAAAATCCAAAAATATTACATTCATATTGCATCATAGGTAGCTTATTCTAGCGGGCTGATTAATCTAATAATTAGTTAAGAATTATAGTCGGCTAATTCCTGGGGCGTTCAACAAAATTAGAAGGCCAACTACAATTCAACTATAATCCCCAACTATAGTTCCCTCCTAGGATTAATTAGATTGCTAGAAAACTATACTACCCACCAACCTTATTCTAGTAGGTTTATTAGTTCCCCCCCACTCGTCCTTTAAGTAGATTAGTTGGAACTATAGTTGGGAATCATAGTTTTTGCATTATAGTGTGTTCAATCATTTAGATCAGATTTTCATTTCAAAATTTCATACAAAAAAGTGTCATTTTCTTCCAAAATTATCATACAATTGCATTTCCTTTACATTGAAAAATTCTAAAAAAATAATCACTATCAAACCTATTTGGAGATAGGAACAATAACCTTAAACAACAATTTAAACATTCAGCTTTTTAGTTTTTAGAACCCTGAACAAGGACACATATGCCCTTGGGTGACCCTGTCCTTATAAAGGTGCATCAGCAAAAAAATTCACAGTTTTTTTTTGTTGTCTACTCAATTTTCCTATATAGATCTCTATTTGCATTTAATAATTACATATTCTAAAAAATTATTACATTTAGTTCATTTGGTGAAACAAAGTGCATTGTTTAGGGTTAAAATTTGCATTCAAAAATCAACATTTTCAAGTCTTTGCACCTTACAATTAGTCAATTATTACATTTTGAATCTGAAATTTGCATTCAAGTTTGTTTAAAAATTTTCAACATTTCTACATACTTGGATTATGCTTTAAATTGGAATACATTAAGAAAATTATAAAAAATTATTTACTGTTACAATTGTCTGCAAGTAGAAGTAGAATCCTTAAGCGGTGTAGTCTACAGTCCAACTTCAAACTTTTAGAACCCCTAACTAGGACTCAGACGCCCTTATCATGCTTTTTCTTCACAAAACAATTTTTTTCTTGAGACCTCTATTGTTGTGGTTCCTATTTTCTTCTACTTGTTTCTTTCTATTTTTTAGTGTTTGTTGTACTTATTTAGTAGCTTGGTGTTCATCTTGGGTGCACTTTTGGTGTTGTGAAACTTTCATGAGTTTCACAACCTGGTGTCCTATTGTCAATACTTCAATGAGATGTAGTTTGAGACTCATGGCATCCCACACTATTGGTACATCCACTGTGGATCTTGATTTCTCCAACCCTTTCATGACAAGTTTTGTCAATACTCTACCCATTTTGACTCCATCCCTAATGCTACAATTCCCATGACCTTACCATCAACCATTTTCACTAATGTTGAAACCATGGTGGCCCATGTCCTTGAAGAGAAACTAAAACAATTGGACAAAGCCTTAGAAAAAAATTAAGCCTATGTGAGCATGAAATATATTGTTGGCACAATGGTCCCTGTGATAGATAACATGAGGAATTTCTTGATGATGCTCAAGGATTGGAGGTAATGCATAGTCTAGCCTACATCATATATAATCATGTACCTACAATGGCTAGTTGTGCTCAAGCTTTGGAGTACACTCAAATCCGAGGAAATCAAGTTTCTCTCCCTACAACTATAGCCTCTATTTCCACATATACAAATCAAACTATTACCACAATGATGCAACCAAACAATAGTATAGCTCAACTTAGGGTATTTACATTGGGAATCCTTATAGTTTTTTGAACTCAAACATCATATCTCCAAACCCATCAGCCCTCACAAATTTGCAATATAGTATCCACCCAACACATATAAACTTCTACCATATTCACCTCATTCCCAAAATATAACAAGAAATGATTCTGTCATAAACCAACTCTTGCAAAATGTGACATCCCTTCAACAAAAAATATCAACATTAAACCAAACTCAAAATGGAAAACCATCACAATATGCCAAAAGAAACCCATTGTCACTAGAGATATTGAAAGCACAAATGCCACAAAACATAGAGATACCCCACTTTAAGAAATACAATGGTAAAGGAGACCCTAGAAACCATATATCCACATACACAACCTTATGTTGACTTCATTTTTGAAGATAAGCTCTTGGCTAAACATTTTCCTAGGTCATTGAAGAACATAGCCTTGGAGTGGTTTTGTTCATTATTGAATAACTTAATTCACTCATTTAATGAGATTTTTGATTCTTTCCTCAACCATTTCCAAGTGCACATTTGTCCCAAGATCAATATAATTGATTTAATGCGAAGCAAACAAAGACAAGGTGAAAAATTTACAAATTTCATAAGCTGATAATAGTTAATATTATCAAAAGTCAATATAATTCTTACTAATGTAAAAATCCAGAGAATGTTCATTGATAACTTTCAAACTAACATAAGGGAAAATTTCCTATTAATGAAATTTTCATCATTTATAATTTTGTGTATGGTACTTCGTGATTATCAGAATTTGAATAATAAGTATGAAGAGGCATCTTCATCAAAACATACTGAGAAATTCGAGCCCACACATCAAAATAATTAGAAACAATTTAAGAATCCAAACAAGAAATTTTTAAAGATAAATCCATCCCAAACAAACCATGTCGAACCTCAAGTTGTTGCCATAAGTATACCCCATACCAATTTTGACCTAGCGATAGGAAATTTATCTCATTACCCGATTCCCTCCATTCAATTATGTTGCAAATTTTGAGTAAGAACCTAATTCATTTACCTCCAGTCAAACCTATGGACACAAACAAATCTTTACCTCCAAATTATAACCCAAATTCCTTTTGCCAATATCACCGACAAAGTGAACATCACACAGAATGATGCATGTCTCTTAAACATCAAGTACAAGACCTCATCAATTCAATTATATCCAGTTGGGAGGTGTTAATGACAAAGGAAATAAGTTAGTTTCCCCACCTAACCAAAATTTTCAAATTTTCACCAACCCAATGCCAAATCATTCAACTAACTTTGTGAAATCTAGTGAAGTCAAGAATGATGTGGTGAATGTTGATAAGATTAAGGATATGAATGATGATAATGATGATGATAAGAGTGATAATGAGGATGATCTACATGACATGGTCACTCTCATATATGTTCAACCTCATAAGGGATAAACCAATTTGTTACCTAAATTTTCTTTCACACATATTGATGCCTCTATACATGCACCCAATGGTCCTCTCTATATCTCTGAATGAATTAAGGATAAGCCCATAACTGGGATACTTATTGATCCCATGCATCTAGAGAATGTGATCACCAAGGAATTATTATTTTTGCATGAACCTTATCAAGATTGTTATGAATAATAATGGATAAAAGCACATAATGGTTTTGCTCACCCTACAATAGGTTCAATCACTCTTCCATTAAAATTTGGGCCAAAACAATTAGATGTGTCATTCTCCATCATCTTTCTGGACCAATTCCATGTGAAGCTAGGCTATCCATGGCTGCGCTCCATGAATGTCATCCTGTCGGTTATTCACAAGTGCATGAAGTTCCCCTTTGAAAATGAGATATTTATAGTGCAGCATAGTGGATTTAATCCTTTGTCTTCTCGTGGAAATTTTTCAATGGATTTTTCTTGGCCTAAACCTATGGAACCTATAAAGCTTCGTGAAGATTTATTTTTCAAGTCATCAAAATTTCATGGAAAAGCACATAATAGAGTTATATCTTAGCAATATTCTTAAGTCTGATAGTCCATGGTTGTTCCTTCTCCCTAGCCTATCATTGATGAACCAATGATTGAACCAAATATCCTTCCAAGTAACCAAGGTAAATATGATGTTGTTCCTCCACCCATCTCTTATAAAATACCAAGAGATAATAAATGATTCCTTTTACACTTCCAAAGATAAAAACAAGTGTATAGACCTAAAGAGACTGCGGTTTCCCAACTCTAGATGATTCCTTTAGTTCCTCCCCTAAGGGAATAAAATAAACCAATGGTTGATAAACCCACTCCTACCCCATCACAACTTGAAAATCATGCAAGAAGAAATTGAAATGTTAATGAGCATAGGCAGAGATGTCTTGCTATTGGTCATCAATTGGAAGAAAAGAATAAACCAACACCTATGCAAACAACTCAAGAAGAAATCTGAATTTCACCAAAATAAGATAGGACCAAAACAAGATGAAAAATAAGAAAATTTGAATGCAATAATCATAAAACTTCCTATTTTTATCAATTTGGATGAAGATGAGATTACTAAAATTGATGAAGAAGTGAATAATGAGTTAAATTTGTTATTTTCCACTTCTATGAAGTTAGATGGGGGAAACTATGATGATCCTCTTGATGAGAGTGACCCACCATGTGTTGAACCTGGTGATGCTCCTAGTACAACACTTGTTGTAGTCCCCTTGGCTAGTTGTTCACCTTCCTTATATGATGAGCAAGATTGGGATGGAGATGACTTGCTCTAGGTCGGCCCGCATGTGAAGTACTTATTTTGTGTGTTTTCTTTCTATGTTCTTTGTGTTTGCTTGCATGTAATGTAATCTCTCGTATTGTGCTACTTGGAATGTCTTTATGTTTGTGAGTTTTCTTTGGATGACCCTTGTTGCTCTATTAGCACAAGGATACAAAGGAAACGGACTTGGTGTGACATATTTCTATTTGTATCTTCATTCTTCTATATTTCGTAAACTCTATCTTTTCTTGTGTCTTATGTTTTCCTTTTGGGGACGATGCAAGGTGTTGAGACATTAGGTCTTTTCCATGTTGACCCAAAAAAAAAATTCTTCTCTCTCTATGTGTCGTTCTTCCATTTTGTTTGTTGTTCCATGAGTATTTGGGGAATGATGTCAATTCTAAGCTCTAGTATATCACTATATCAAAGATCTATATTGACCCCAAATCTGTGGATTCCTCAATGTACCTCCTTATATTGCATTTTGAGGACAACCCCTTATCATGATGTAGTTTATTTGGAAACATATCATTGGCATAAGGCTTTCCAAACCAGCACTTGTGATCTCTTATTGCATGAAATTTATCATTTTTCTACTTTAAAGTAATTGTTCATAGCATGGTGTTTGCAATTCCTTTAAAGTGGGGGCATAAATTGGCAGTATTTTGCTTCTCTTTCCTTAGATGAGCTAAACTTAGTGGTGCGTTGATATTTGACATTTGACATTTTCTTGGCTTCACTTTGTTCACAAGGGTTGAACATAGTTTAGCATTGGCATAGCACTTTGATCATTTTTGTATAACTTTATCAAGGTTATCAAGGAGTATAACTCTTGGTATGGTTATGGGAAAACCTTGTAGACCTAGTGTGTGTTTCTCATTTTGCTACCTATTTTGGGAGCTCACTTAGTGCAAAAAAAATCCTCACTAGTATGTGTGTCTTCCTGTTGGTGATTCACCTGGAAAATATCAGACTTTGCTATTGTGTGAGTCATGAACACTTTTGTATGGCCTCTAGCATAATACAACTTGTTATCCCATACCTCTTTTTCTCTTTTTCCTTGTATTTAATTTGGCATTTCATGTTTGTGTATGTTTTTTTGTTGCATATCATACATGTGTGTTCCTTTGTGCATATTTTGGTTTGGCATGGGATTTTGAATCCTGGGGGCTTGGCCACCTCCTTGATCCTTTGCCATCCTATTTTTTCAACATTCAAACAATCACACACCTCTTGACATATATTTCTCTACTTTAGTGTGACTTTGAGCATAAGTCATACTCCCACTAAAGTGGGGGCTAAGTGTAGTGTAGAAAATTGTATACGTTAATAATTTTACATTATATTTTATCCCCTAATTTATTGGACTTAATTAAGCTTCTAATTTTTCAAATTATGCATTCTAAAGCCTTTTTTTACCATTTTCTGAAATATTGCAAGCTTTAAATAAATACAAGCAATTATTATTTTGCTCCTGACTAGGCATGTCCTAGAAATTTGGGTCAGGACCCATTCGCCCATGGGTGAATGAGTCCCCCTTCTTAGCTAGGACCAAAATTCAAATATGTTGTCGGTAGTATTTTAACATCTAGAATTTAAATATTAAGTGTTGTCTTTTGGAATCTAATTTTGAGAAATTGGATAAACACCTATAAATACCTAGTTATTTTACCATTTGAAATCTAAGACATGATTTAGAAAATACTATTGTTAAGAGCATTCAAGAGCAACATTTCATAGCATTATTACAACAATTCAAGATCCAACTGTTGGAAAAACAAGGACATACAACTGAGAGGGCGGGTGAATCAGTTGTCACGGAATATTAAACTATTCAATATATATTTAACTTCAATCTCAGATCTGATGAATGAATAGTAAACCACAAGCAATCAACACATTAGAAACACAGAGAACACCAAAAAAAAATTACATGGAAACCCTGTTAGGGGAAAAACCACGGTGGATGTTAGTCCACAATATTATACCCTGTTAAAAGTATAATGAAAATAAAAATGGGAATGCACATGCATTCAGGCACACTGCCTAGAGCTCAATGTTCAAATACAATAGGGGCTCACTACCCAAAAATACAAAATAGGATTAAATCCAAAGGGTATGAACTGAGAAAATAGCTCCTACACAAGCCTGATTACAGTTCTAGTTAAGCACAAAAAATCTCCTTCACTCTTCACTCTCACTCTGCTTTGTAATCGAATAAATAGATCAATTATCACACACTTGCACTATCTCTGGATTCTCTCACACCACACACACACTAACTTCACTCAACCAATCACTCATATATATCATCATTATGGAATTACATCAACCACTTAATCATCCAGAAAAATAAAACATATCTACAATGTTGGCCCAAATTAACAATTAAATTTTCAATGCAAATTAAACACCGTCTGCCAATACAATTATGCGACCCAAAACAATATCCACGAGCATGCCAAACATTCAAATTTTAATGTCCAAGGATCCACAACACATTACCACCAACATGTCGGCCAGGAACATAAAAGCCCAAACATGCACAAGAAAAATATTTGACCATGAGCACATTGATCAATGCAAACGTACAACAGTAATGGAGAATAATCTAGAAACATCCACAAACATTAGGAACTAACAGAGAATCATCTGCAACAACTAGAATTACACAAACTTCAATCAGGAACACTGACAGAGACCACATAAACACTATTAGAACACAATTGTTCATAGCACGATCAAGTCTTCATGCAGACCTCTGAAACTTCCGGTAGATGAACTAAATACTCTCAACAATAAACCCTTTAGTCCACAATGGCTGATCTTCAACATACAGAAAAAAATACTTTCATGACCTTCATCGTTCCACTGGAAACCTACAACTCTTCTTTTAACAATTTTCTCAATATCCTCGACATATATAGCCTTCAATACAATAATGCCAATAGTGTTGACATCAATGACAACCACATATCAGCAACACAACCACAACATCCAACAATATCCTCCATTTGCATTGATGGCAACACATGATGTGAAAAAATGATCAACACAACTCTCAATCAACACTTACTCCCCCTTAGATTTTGACTCTTCTTCCTTGACCTCTTCTACATGGTCTTCTCCCCACAAGGCTCTTCTCCCCAAATAGGAAACAGTTTTTCACATAACTCTTCTCCCCCTTTGACATCAATGGAAAAGATAAGCATTATCTTCCCACATACAAGCTTTGAACCACATATTTGCACATTTGACTACTCCCCCTGAGTAGAAACCATGGAAACATCAATCCGAACCAAGAAATATAGCTTTGAAGCATACAGATTGATGCAAGTAAATGCATCTCTTAGTTCTTATTAGGAGGGGTAATCACCCCCTAGCATTTCTTTGAGATATTCAAAAGTATCCTTTGGCAATGGCTTAGTGAAAATGTCTGCAACCTATTCTTTGGTAGGTACATATTCCAGTCTGACTTCTTTCTCATTTACTTTCTCCCTCAAGAAGTGAAACTTGATAGATATATGCTTAGTCTTATAGTGTACCAATGAATTCTTCGAAATGTTTATTAAACTTGAATTGTTATAGTATATGGAAATAGGTTCTTCATATACCACCCTGATATCTTTCAATATATGTTACATCCACATCACTTGAGTAAAATTGTTTGCAGCAGAAATATACTCTGCTTCATCAGTAGATAAAGAAATAGAATTATATTTTTTTCTCAACCAAGACACCAGCTTCTTTCCTAAGAAGAAGGAACCACCACTAGTACTTTTCCTGTCATCTACATCTCCTGCCCAATCTGCATCAGTATATGCACTCAAAGTAAGATCGTCATCCTTAGGATACCAAAGTCCAAAATCAATTATTCCTTTCAGATACCTGAAGATTCTCTTTACAACAGTCATATGAGATTCTTTTGGATTAGCCTGAAATCTAACAACCATACACACAACATTCATAATGTCTGGTCTAGTCTGAGTTAAATAGAGAAATCCACCAATCATTGATCTATATCTTGTTTGATTTTCCTTAGGAGAATCATCATTCTGTGTTAACTTGCATCTGGTTACCATGGGAGTACCAACAGGTTTTGAATCTTCCATGTCAAACTTCTTCAACACCTCTCTCACATATTTGGACTGAGATGTGAATATCCCCTTGTCTAACTAAGTAACTTGTAGTCCCATAAAGAACTTCATCTCTCCAATCATACTCATCTCAAATTCACTCTTCATTTCATCAGCAAACTTCATACATAGATTATCATCTCCTCCAAAAATAATGTCATCAACAAATACCTCAATGATTAACTCTTTGTCATGATCCAAATTGAAATATAAGTTGTTATCAGCAATACCTTTATTGAATCCAAGCTTCAGTAAGTATTTTTCTAGTCTAGCATACCAGGCTCTGGGGGCTTGCTTAAGTCCATATAGAGCTTTCTTCAATTGGGAAACCATGTCTTCCTTATCAGTTAGTTGAAATCCATCTGGTTGTTCAATATAAACCTCTTCTAGTTCTCCATTCAAAAAGGTTGAATTCACATCCATTTGATAGACTTTATAGTTCTTGTATGCAGCATAATCAAGAAATAATCTAACAGCTTTAATTCTGGAAATAGGGGCAAAGGTTTCTTCAAAATAAATACCTTCCATTTGTGAATACCCTTTACATACCAGTCTTGCTTTATTTTAGACCACTTCACCTTGTTCATTCAGCTTATTCCGAAAGACCCATTTAGTACCAATCACATTTTTATCTTTAGGTCTGGGAACAAGTGTCCATGTATCATTCTTTTCAATCAGCATCAATTCTTCTTTCATAGCTTCCATCCAGTGTTCATCATTGCAGGCTTCATTGACATCTTTAGGTTCAATCTTGGAAATCAGGCAATACTCTTCTACTATCTTCCTTCTAGTTTGCACACCTTTACTCTTATCTCTTATGATTTGAATTTCGGAATGGTTTAGCTTTACATACCTTGGAACTTTAGGACTCTCTTGAGCTTCTAGGTCTTTTTTTCTTTCTTATGCACTTGCACTTGTTTCTGCTTCCTGACTTACTCGATTTACCAGAACAAATTGAGGTTATTTTATCAGAACATATGGCACAATTTGAAGTTGATTATGTGTTGTAGCATTCGACCCTTGATTTGTATTGTCTTCATCTTAATCATATCCACAATATTTGGATGATCTAGCAGAGTCCTCATCAAATCTGACATTTGCACTCTCAACCATCTTTCTCAGTCTTATGTTATAGCACTGGTAGACCTTGCTTTTGGTAGAGTAACCTAGAAAGATTCCTTTGCCACTTCTTGCATCAAACTTGCCTATATCCTCATCTCTCTTAATATAGCATTTACTTCCAATGATCTTGAAATACTTAACAGTAGGCTTATAGCCAAACCATAGCTCAAAAGGAGTCTTACCAGAATTACCATTGACATTTACCTGGTTCAAAGTGTACACAGTAGTACTTACAGCTTCACTCCAATAGATGTGAGGGACATTTCCTTCTATCGTCATTGTTCTAGCAGCATCCGTAATTGTTTTGTTCTTTCTCTCTGCAACTCCATTCTGTTGTGGGGTTCGGGGGAAGATAACTGTCTTCTGATCCCATGCTCTTCACAAAAGGAATTAAACTCCCTGGAGGTGAATTCACCACCTCTGTCTGTCCTTAAGAATTTTATTTTCAAACCTTTCTCATTCTCTGCCATAGCTTTGAAACTTTTGAACTTTTCTAATGCTTCACACTTTTCTCTTAAGAAAGCTACCCATATCATCCTAGAATAATCATCAATAAGCAACATAAAGTACCTTTCACCATGAAGACTTCTGACTCTAGAGGGACCACAGAGATCAATATGCACCAACTCCAACAAACCATTTGTATGATGTTGTTTGCTCCAGAAGGAGACTCTAGTCTTTTTTCCCATCTAAAATTCCTT
The DNA here is from genome assembly GCA_007258455.2 of Sequoia sempervirens. Classification (NCBI taxonomy): domain Eukaryota; kingdom Viridiplantae; phylum Streptophyta; class Pinopsida; order Cupressales; family Cupressaceae; genus Sequoia; species Sequoia sempervirens. Next base: position 160,585,394 of record VDFB02270651.1, on the reverse strand, counting down.
GCAGATTGTGTTAGCAGGATTCACTAGCTTAGGTAGATCTCTTACTACTTAAGTGGAACTTACTTTGACAATGTTATCAAAATTCACATGACACAGCCTCCTATGCCATAACTAGCTTTTATCTACTTGAGCAATTAAACAACTTTCACTAGCAGTATTCAGGTGAAAAATGTTACCTTATGTCTTTTTACCTAAATCAATTATCTTTCCAGAGATTCCAAGTATCATGCATCTTCCATCTTTGAACTGAAGATCATAACCCTTATCCACCATCTGTCCAACACTCAATAAGTTGTTCTTCAACCCTTCAACATAAAAAACATCATCAGTGTTGTACTTACCACCAAGACAAATAGATCCTCTACCACGAATCAAACCAGCATTGTTATCTCCAAATATTACAACCCCGTCGTCATACTTTTCTAGACTTACAAGTTTTCTTTTGTCACCAGTCATATGATGTGAGGATCCTCTATCAATAACCCACTCATCCTTATCTTCAATTCGGGCTACAAGATCTTTCTCAACTTTAGCAAATTTAGTAGTCATGGGACTATTTTCAACGGTAGCAATGAAAACCCATTCATCTTCATTTCCATTATATTTATTAGACTCATCATCAGTCACTCCTTCTTCAGCATAGTAACATTTCTTTTAGAATCTAGACTTGTTAGGCTTAGATCTAGGAACTCTTTCAGGACATCTTGATGCAAAATAGCCTATTTTATTGCAGGAAAAACATTTAATAGGCAACACTCCTTTATACTTACCTTGTCCTTTGCCTTCTTTCTTCACAATCAGTGCTTCCAATTCTTCTACTTCTCTTTCTTCATCTTCAAGTTGTTTCGTTTCTTCTTCATACTTGAATGAATTTCTAGAAGATTCCCCCATATAATATCTTTGCTTGTTTCTTCCGAATATAGTAGCCTTAAATGCAGTTTCAGTCTTGGGAACATAACCACCAAATTCACTTAATTCAAAGGTAGCAAGTTTACCAATCAGTGTATCTCTTGTCATATCCGTCAATGATTGGGTTTCTTCAATAGCATGAGCCTTTGCTTTGTAAAAGGGAGGCAATGATCTGAGCACTTTAGCTACAATTTATTCCTCTTCCAAGGTACCATTGGCACATCTAATACCCATCACTAGCTCATTTTCTCTCTGCATAAAAGAAGAAATATTTTCATCTTCACCCATCTTCAAATTTTCATACTTGCCTTTCAAAATCTATAGCTTAGACATCTTCACATGTACATCTCCTTCATACAAAGTTTCCAGCCTCGTCCAAATCTCATGAGTTGTCTTCAGACCTATCACATTTGTTATTTCTTAGTTTGTTAGAGCACTCAGCAATGCTTCCATATCCCTAACATTATTATCAGCCTCTTTAATCTCATCAGTAGTGGAAGGACCATTCTAAGGAATAACATATGTATTCTTAATAATCTTCCAGTAGGGTTCACCAATACATCTCAAATGACACTCCATCCTAGCTTTCCACAGTGAGTAGTTTGTTCCATCAAATCTAGGACTTTCCTTCTTATATGATGCCATCATAGATCACCTCAAGCTTTTAAACTTCTTTAGAGGAACTTGGCTCTGATACCAATTGTTGGATAAACAAGGACAGACAATGGAGAGGGGGGGTGAATCAGTTGTCACAGAATATTAAACTTTTCAAACTATACTTAACTTTAATCTCAGATCTAATGAATGAACAGTAAACCACAAGCAATCAACACATAAAAACCACAAAGAACTCCAAAAACATTTTACGTGGAAACCCTGTTAGGGGAAAAACCACAGTGGATGTTAGTCCACAATTTTATACCCTGTTAAAAGTATAATGAAAAAAAAAGGGGAATGCACATGCATTTAGGCTCACTGCTCAAATACAATAGTGGAACACTACCCAACAATACAAAATAGGATTAAATCCAGAGGGTATGAACTAAGAAAATAGCTGCTACACAAGCCTAATTACAGTTCCGGTTAAACACAGAAAAACTCCTTCACTCTTCAATCTCACTCTACTATGCAATCGAATGAATAGATAAGTTATCGCACACTTGCACTATCTCTGGCTTCTCTCACACCACACACACACTAACTTCACTCAACCAATCACTCATATATATACTCATTATGGAATTACATCAACCACTTAGTCGGCCAGAAAAATAAAACATATTTACAATGTCGGTCCAAATTAACAATTAAATTTTCAATGCAAATTAAACACCATCAGCCAATACAATGATGCAACCCAAAAAAATATCCACGAGCATGCCAAAAATTCAAATTTTAATCTCCAAGGATTCACAACATGTTACCACCAACATGTCAGCCAAGAACATGAAAACCCGAACATGCACAAGAAAAATCTTTGACCACGAGCACACTGATCAATGCAAACATACAAAAATAATGGAGAATGATCTAGAAACATCCACAAACATCAGGAACTAACAGAGAGGCATCCGCAACAACTAGAATTACACAAACTTCAATCAGGAACACTGACAGAGACCACAGAAACACTGTCAGAACACAACTATTCATAGCATGATCAAGTCTTCACAGGGACCTCTGAAACTTCTGATAGATGAACTAAATACTCTCAGCAATAAACCCTTTAGTCCACAATAGTTGATCTTCAACATACAAAAAAAAATACCTTCATGACCTTCACTATTCCGCTGGCAACCTGCAACTCTTCTTTTAAAAAAAAATTCAATATCCTCGACATATACAACCTTCAATACAATAATGCCAATAGTGTTGACATCAATGACAACCACATATTAGCAACACAACCACAACATCCAACACCAACATCATGTCAAATTTTATGTGTGTTCATTTTGTCATTGTTTTGTGAAGGCTAACATATTTTTCAGGTCTCCAAAGTAGTCAAGTATTCAAGCAAGCAAGATCCAAACTCTTGAATAGATGTGTATGACTTCAGTCCTTCAAGGAATCCATTGAATTGAGGTGAGTTGTAGAGCATTTTTATCTCATCATTATCATTTATCATTGAAATTTTTCCATTATGGAAGCAGGAACACTTACTTGGGGTTTGACTGAGGCAAGCCCCTATATGGCAAAACATATTTTTCCTCTTTGAATGTGCAGGTTGCAGGTTTGGAAAGGATCAAAGGAAGATTGATGGAAAATTTTCAATTATTGCATTTATTGTCACCAAACTTTTCAAGACACAGAAACTCACCTACAAAATTTATTGACAGTATTCTGACAAGTTCAAAACTAGGAATCGGGAGCTCAGATCCAACACTAGAGGACTACAAAAATAGTTTCAAGACCCCTATCAAAGACACATTTTCTCTTGGGAGACCCGGTCCCTCTACACATGCTAAATCAAAATTTTGGTGATAGGTGCACATCAATCTACACTTTCTAGATCCACTTACAAATTATTGTTTCTATCTGTTTATTTTCAGGATTTTGCAATTTACATATTAGGTCATCTAGTCTAATTAGGAAAATTACTCCAAATCATTTTTAATTAATTCTTAAGACTCAAAAGGATCAAATCTAGGTCCAATTGAGTTGACTTGGAGGTTGAAATTCAATTTATGTACCTTTTTATATGTATCCCAATGAAATCCTAGAAATGATGGAATTAACCCTAGATTTTAGAAATTAAACTTAAGGTATCCACATTTTTATATTTCAATATTATCAAAAATGAAAATGTCATGATACATTATTGAATGTGTGATACAATAATATACATCAAAAAATAAGTGTACACAAGGCTCTCAAAATCTAATGAATGTATATACATCATAAATATGTCTACATCAAAAATTTATGCATCAAGAATTTATGTACAACATATCTAACCAGAACTCCCTCACTCCTCTCTATCAGGAGGAGGCTGAGAAGGTGGTGGACCCATAGGCTATTGCTAATGTTGGACCTATTCTTGGGACCCCTATGGTTTCTATGCCTAAATCATCTATTGGGAGGGCCTACCCACAGATCCATCATTTGATCTCCCTGATCCACCTACCATGCCACTCCTAGCAAAAAAATGTACCTTGCCTATGCTCTCGGGGTACGATCACCTAATAGTGTATGATAATATGTGGCATCTTGGATCAAAGATCACATCTCCTACATGTGTTGGGTCATGTTGATCATGGAACCCTGACTGATTGTCTTGTGAGATTTCTTTGTATCTCTCTCAGCTATGAGTTGAGTGACCTGCGCCTCCTCCTGCTAAAGGCAGGTGATCTCGAAGTCGCTTTGTTGTGTGTCGATCTCTCTTATGGATGTGTTGGTATCTATCTATGAGGACCTGATCCCTCTCTGTAGTCCTTTGTATCAACTATTCCTCCAGGCCATCCCACTCTATGTGGTACCCATCTCGCTCTCGATGAGCCTAGTATCTCTTTGATAATTATAATACCAGTCGTGCAGCCTGATCCTAAACTCCTCTAGACTTCACTACTCAAGGGGCTACATCCGTACATCCTATTTATATGCATTCAGCTATTGTACAACATGTTTCTATTGATCATCTCCTATGTGTTCCTCTACCTCTACTCTTTGTCTCTAGCATCAAGCAAACCCAAGATTTGCATCTCTTTGTCTAGGGACACCTACAAGTCTAGCTACACCATTAGGATGTGTGAATCTCAAAGTTATCCTCTGGACACACCATGCATTGTAGTCATGTGTGGCCCTACATCCTTTGGTCCACCTACCCATCCCCATGTTAGGGGAGCCATCTACAACACTCAGTCAATGCAACCTGAGGTACTACCATAACACCCCACTATGTGATCTCTCTTGTGGTTCGATCATATATCTTGTGGTATTCATCTGCATGCACATCCTACCTCTCCCCAAACTACCAATGTACTTTTTCTAGTAAATATCTCTCAAGAATGTGAGGATTCTTCCCAATCAGCCATTGTGTCTGATGATAGTATGTAAGGTTAAGATGATCATCTGTCTAGACCTCGCATTGTAACCAAGGCCTCCAAACAAACTAATCCATGTCATCAAATACATCTCTCTATAAATTCAAATCCCCTATCTTTTGCTGTGTGAGAGTTGTGTCATAGAGGTAAACATAAAGATCACTAGCTACCCTTTGTGCCTCTCTGATGGGCCGAGTAACTGCTATATGCTCTCGCACCTATACGTGGTGCAGTCTCACTCCTACAAATAAGTTGGTAGCCACCCTGTATGCTACCTAGTACATATCATGAAAAATATGTGTGAGGATGCAAGGTCCCCATGAAAACATGATCCCATCCTAGATCATGCCTTCGATCACAAATCCCCATCCAACTAAGAAACCTCTCAACCATCAATCAAGCATGATATAACCCATGATAAGTCCTTCTAGCACCAAGATGATATCGTCGACTATACCAATGTATAGTCTCAAGTTGATCTGCCCATCCTTGCTCTCTAGGTCATCATCTCCTAGTAGTTGCTCCAATGCCTCTGCACCTCTATCCATGTCATAGACTACTTTGACACCCTCAATAAGGACCCTAAAAATGCACCAAACATCCTCCAAGGTGATGATCACCTCTCTAGTAGGGAGGCTGAAAGTTGTAGCCTTTCAACGCCATCGCTCAATGAGGGCAATCATCATGGCTCATTGTGCCTAAATCTCAAGCATGTATGTAATATAAAAGAGGCCAATTGATGACAAAAAAATTATCTCCACCTCGCCCAATAGAGCCATCTACTCTAAGATCCTCGATCTTCGCTCCTGAGAATAAATGGGATGTAGTACTGCCTACAAGTATAACTCTCACAATGTCAATTTATCAATTTTTTGATAAAAAAACCTAATTCTTTCAATAATCAAACAAACACACCATTTTATGCAAACACGTCGATTGATGACAGCCGAAAGCGATCACATTTTTAAACGCGTTGTTTCCCCCAAATCAAACATGATCACGTTTTCAAACACATCGCTATGTGGACAGATAGAATCGGTATGCTATCACAATAGCATCATGATACGACAACTGTGGTATGATATGGAAAACACGTCATTTCACGATTACAAACATGACATGTTGGGTTTCATACACATCAATCCATGGATTGACATGTTTGTTTCCCTACCTTTAGCTATCAAATTTGATGCCTAAAACTATGTGAAAAAGCAAAATAATGTGATATGTACCGAGGGGCTTGCTCTCGTGGGTTGTTGGAACTACCAAACTCGATTTGCATGATGTGGGGCATGAGGTAAAAGTGCCATCTCACAAAGGTGTTTATGAAGCTAGAAGGATCAGAGATTTAGAATTTATCAACTCTAAGTGTGCAAATGAGGATGAAATGAGCCTAAATACATATACATGATCCCCAAACCCTAAGGTTTTTCCCTCAACTACCCTGCTAGCATATTTGTCAAACGTGGTTATCTATCCTAAACATTTTCTAGGCTTCTTAGGACTTAATTTTCCATCCTCTTTTTAGCTGAACTAGTCCCATCATCCTATTGTGATCTTGACTCAAAAAATATTTTTTCTAGCCAATCTCTCAAGGGGGCATCCTACCATCCTTCCTTCAACCACTGGAGCATAGTAAGGCATCAAGTGATTTTTATTTTTTAAAATTAAGCAGCATCAAGTCTTTGAAACAACAAAACAAGTACATTGTCTCAAAGAGGGGAAAAATGTAGACACCTAAAAATTTCTAAACATATCACACTTCCCGATTTCGCCAAAATTAACATCATTTTCTTCATTATCATCTAATTCCTCATTTTAATTAAATAATTTTCAATTATTTGATTAAATTCATCATTTTCCTCTATTAATTGAATAATTAATAGTATTTGATTAATATTAGTCATTTTTCATTATTCTCTCACTAATTCTCCTCTTAATTAAATAATTTTGAATTATTTAATTAAATTCAATTTTTCCTCTTCCACTATGATTAAATAATTTTTATTATTTAATTAAATCTATTTTTTCTTCAATCCCACTTAATTAGATAATTTTGAGTTAATTAAAAATCCTAATTTCTTCTCATCCTCACACTTAAATAATTTTCTTAATTATTTAATTCCCTAATATTCCTCCAACTTGCACAAAGAATATTCCTTTTTCAAAAGAGAATATTTCTTTTTCAAAATGTATTTTCCCTCCAAAATATCTAAATGGTATATTCCCTCCAAAAAGAATATTTCATAATTTAAATTCAAATTTGAATAGATATTTTCCCTCCCAAATATTTTTAACCAATTTTCCATGAAAATAGGGATATTTTGGGCTCTCATTCAATTTCATCCCTTGATCTTCTTGATTTCCTCTCAACTGTTGATCCTAAGATTCAATCCAGACCATCGATCAAATATTTGCAAATCTATAAAACAAGTCATTTCCTCATGAAATTCATTCACAATTTTCATGAGCATAGGCATTCTTGAAATATTGAGCAATCTTGAGCAATTTGAGAATCCTTTTGTGAATCAATCATCAATCCTAGCTTTTTCAATCATGGGTTATGCTTAATAGAGAAATCCACATACATTTGGAGCATAATCCCCCAATAGGATTGAAGGTTTGCATGTTCTTTTAGGTTCAATTGTCTTTGAATTGTGTTTTAATTATTTTTTATTGAATATTTGATGACATTATTTACCAATTTCATTGAGTATGGGCTTATATGACTAATCTTTGATGGGTTTTTAGTGTTTAATACTCTAATGACTTGAATTATGTTTTTTACAACTAACCCATATTTATCCTACATTACCTACAATAAGCACAATCGAGGATAATAATTGCAATCTCGTTGGAAAGAGATATGATGGCTTTGATATGTTTTGTCAATTTCTCTTTTCTTTTGATTTTTTTTAATCTCCTTCCACTATTTACTTGATGTTGCCTTGATCTTTAAATATCTTGGTGTGTCTAGAGGAGCATAGTCATTGCTTTCATTTTCTATTTTTGTGGGATGTTCTTATAATATGACCATGGTGAATACTTGTCTTGTGTGTATCGAGATAACTTCTTGTATAGCAAACAACCTTTACAAATCTTTCTATTTATACCCTTTTTGTATAGGTCTATCATGCTCTAATTTTTATTCTCACATATTCAAGCAAGGTTTCTATATGTCTAGTATGAATAAGGATACTCCTATTTGTTTGTAGATTCAAATTCCATGCAATAGATACGATGCCACCCTTGTTCTTCATACCTTGGTGTACATTGTCTACTTGTTATATCAAAATAAGGATTTCTCTCTATATTTTTTAGCAAAAGCAAAAGCAAAAGAAAAATTATTTTCCCATCCTATTTTTCAATAAAAATCCCATATCATTCCAATTATCATAGCTTTCAATTGATATTTGATCAACACAATTCATATATCCATCATCATCCAAAATCATTTCTTCTATCCTACTCATCATATTAACTATTTTATCTAGGTATCATGAAACATTAAAAAAATTGTATCATCCCTACATACACAATCATTAGAATCATTATAACATAATATATATCCTACATTCATAACCATGGTATCATTAGGATATAACATAAATAATCATAGCATCATGGTATAAACATCACACAAGGCATCATAGCATAATCACACATGAAAAAAATCATAGCATCACATCATAATCTATCACATATATGTAGGAGTTAATGGTGAACTCCCAACACTCCAGGAATAGCTACTAGACCAAAATATCTTCCACAGGAGAGAAAATGGAAAGAATTAGCTTGCTTGATTATGGATGCAAGATTGATTCACTAAATATGAAATGTACATGAAAGTCCTTGCTTATAAAGGCAACGTGAAAGATAAGATTAGACAAGATTGCGACATGTGTCTTAATCTTATGCTATGAGACAACTAACTTGACAAAAAAGTCAAAAAGATAAGATATGATAATATCTTATCTAGACAACTAATACTTCTAGAAGGATATCTAGAACCTAAGTAAACTCAACATGTCAATAAGTCCCCCTACTAGGAATCAACACAGATATCTTGTATATGTATAGATATAGATATATATGTGTGTGTGTGTATATGTATGTATATATATGTATGTATGTATATATATGTGTGTATGTATATATATGTGTGTATATATATATATATATGTGTATATATATATGTATGTATGTATATCTATATATATGTGTGTGTATGTATATATATATATGCATGTATATGTTTAGATATATATATATATATATGTATATAAATATATATATATATACACACATATATATATTTATATACATATATATACACACATATATATACATATATACAAGTTACCGATTGGGGAGCCAAGGATGGCGTGCAAACGAGTGAGGGCGAGGCTGGTGCAAACCCGCATCCTGTAATAGGCATGGCCTGCACGCGGTCTATTATTTCTTGCATGCTATTGTGTGTGCTTCTCCTGTTGTTTGGTGTCTTCCTTTCTTATTTTCTAGGGGTGTCGATTGGGGGTTTGTATCTGTGCTTAGGGTTGAGTGGATCTTTGATTCTCTTCTCTTTGTGTTGTTATTTTGATGCTTTGTGTTGGGTATTAGATTTTATGTTCATTTTTTCTATGGAAAGCATGGAATCCATTAAGCAATCTTTGTATTTTTGGGAGGTTTTGAGTGGGAATTGTTGGAAGAACGGAGAAGATTGACTCTCTATAGCTTTGTGTTGTCATTGATGTCACCATTTTGTGGCTATAAGTCTAAGTCTATGCCTGATCTGGTATTTTGGTCCAGTATCTGAACTAGTATTCGAGTTGCACCCTCTGATATTCTTGTCCACATTCCTCCACAGATGATAGTTACTACTTTCGGTTTTGGAAAATTGTTTGCAGTTGTTGAAGGCATGCAAGTTCAGAATATTATGTGCTCTAGTGCTCATATGGCGTAGTGGCATTATTTTGTTGTTTTCTTTTTGTGTTGAAGTCTATTCTTGGCCGACTTCTTGGGTTAATTGTGATATGGTAGATTAATTTTTGCTACGCGCATGTATGTGTGACCTATCTTAGGTCTATGCCGACATAATGTAGCATGTTGGATGTTTGAATTATTTTTGAAATATTTAGTGAATACTTGGAGCTGACACTTAGTATTTTTGGTAAATATGAAGTGCATCTAATTAGGCTTACCTAATTGATGCTTGTGATTAGATCAGTTATATATAAGTGTGTGTTGAACAAGTTTTAGAAGATGAATGAATGAACAAAGTGTGTATGATCAATGAGGCAACAGTAAATGTGAAAGTGAGGGAAAATAATTAAGTTTGTTAAATCAATGTATTGAGCATCATTGAAACTGCATCAGCCCTTGTTAGGTGCATTATTCTTAGTTCATTTTGGCTGTGAAGCCTTTTTTTTTTTTGTAACTCTTTTATAGGAAATGAGCCTCCTTGTAGGAAGTGAGCCTCCCTGTAAGCAGTCAGCTTTTGTATCTGGACAGTGAGTCCTTTCAAGGCAGTGAGCCCTTGGTAGTGAGCCTTATTTATCTTGTTCTAGAACTACTTTATAGTGTGAGTTAATCCTTGCCATGGTTTTTCCCTCATTGGGTGATGTAGGAGCATCCTTGGTTCTTGGAAATCTTGTATCAACCAAAAATATTTTCTTTCATTTTTTGTTCTTCTTTTGTTCTTGCTCAGTTCATGTTGGTGGATTTGTCATCTTTGCTCACTAGACCTTGTGGATCGTGGAGTACATCATCTACATGTTCATTTTCTTTGTTCCAAGATTTGGGCATGATTGGATCTTTTTCTGGCAAGTTATCACTTCCAAAATTCTTGGCAGTTTCTTAAATCGACACTGGAATAATTTCAAACTTTTCGGCCAGTTAGATTGTTGTGGACCATCCCCGTGACTTGCGGATCTTAACGGTGTGATTTTAAATTTTCCTTGGAGTGTCCCTGACCTTCAGTATAGGTCCACACTTCATCTTATGCACCTTTTGAAGAGTAATTCAAATTTGAGGCCAACCTATTCATGTGCATGTTACATTTTCTTTCCTTGGAGAATGTGATGATATTTGGCCGACGCGGATGTTTCTTGAGTTGTAGATATGCTATAAAGCTTGTAATCAATCGTTTGAATAGGGGGAAATCTAGTAGAGTTCGATCAGAAGGATAATATTGATTCGATTGTAATTTTCAGCTCGTATTTAGGAGCATATTAGAATGTTGTATATCTTATCAAGCTTGTGAGTCAAATCGGTAAGCTATTGAGAAACATTGCAAGATTTTTCCAAAAAATTTTGTTGGTTATAATTTATGAAAAAGTTTAAGGGGCATACTGAGCAGTTAGTAAAGGAATTTGCATAGAATTTTGTAGACAAACAAACTATGGTGTGTGGCAAGCATTTATGGGTAAGTCCTAAAATCATTTCCTGTCTTTCTAGTTTTGAGAATAGAGGTATTAATTTGATGGAAGCTACCAATATCACTTATCAGAGAATGATAGAATTATTTCATAGAGAAGGGGAGCCTCAACCTGTGATAACTATGAATACTAGGGGACAAAATAAAGGTTTCCAAAGAATGTCTATCCCAGAACCCTGGAGAATTTTTGTAGCCTAGATAATTTAATATTTTACTTGTGAAGGACAAGTAGCAGTGGTCATAGGTCCCCCTTTCTATCTACTTACCCATTTGCGCCATGGCACTGAAGACCCTTCTCTTAGGGTTAATTTTCCAACATTCCTATGTGACTCAATTACTAGCATGGTAGAAAAGTATAAAATTGGTACAGGGCCACTCAAACACCATGGCCTCATACAATTAATATGTAAATACCATTTCCACAAGAAACCATAAAAGAAGTGGCAGAAATTTCTATAAAAATTTGAGAATGTGGAGTCTAAAAGACCTCTTGAAGCGGGTGAGTCCTCCAAACAAGTAGCTCAATCTTTAGGAGAACCTTCCTCTAAATCTTTAGGTGCTCCTGAATCTCAACAAACATCAACAGCTCTTGATGGAAAAGTGTTGGAAACTTTACCTTATGTGTCAGAAACCCTAGGGTAGTCCAAAAATGTAGAAATTGTGCATTCTAGAGATGAACAAGAGCCTCCTCGCAAAAGGAAGAAGAAAACCAAAGTAACCTTACAAACGACTCCTTTACGGAGAAATAAAAGGTTTTTTGCTGAGTCTAGTGAAACTGTGGCTTATGATATAGTAAGTACCTCTAAAAACAAGAAGCCTAGGACTAAAGCACAAACATTGGAAACTAATAATCATCCTGGTGAGGAGGAAATAAGAGAAAATGAGAAAGAGGCTATTCAATCCCCTAGAGTTGAAGAGGAGAATATGCCATCTCTAACAGGACAAGAAAAGGACAGGGTATAATCGCCACATTGTGTAGATATTGAGAAAGATCCTATTGGGTAGTTGTCCCCCTTAATTGATAGAATTGTTGAGCCAAGTTCACTTGATGTGTCTGACAAAGTAATATACTTAGTACTGAGGAAAATGTAATTAATAATGATGAAATCTCCAATCTGCCTTTGTCTGTTAATATAGGGGATGAGGAATCTAATCAAAGGGGAATGGAATTAGAAAAATTAAAAACTGAAATTGTTGAGTTAAGATGCTAGTTGCAGGGAAATGAGGAACAAATCATCCAATAACAAGAGGAAATAGAGGCACATACCACCATTATAAGGAAAGGAGATCAAAAAATTGTGAATTTGAAAATCCAAATGGAACAGAAAGACAAGATCATTGAACAATTACAATTTCAAAATCAACAGAGGAATTAGAACAGGATTTGCAGGAAAGTGAGGCCAAGCCTATCATGGATTCTAAAGGAACACAAACTGAACCGACTGTAATGGAATGGTTCCAAGTACAAATACCTCCATTACTAATGAAATGCATGGAGAGATGTTATTTTCTACAGGATATGGCTATTGAAAATGCTAGGTTGAAAAAGGAGTTAGTTATGTTAAAATAATCATTTGACAGGGTGTATAGAGCTAAAAAAGATGCTTGTCAAATAGGTGAATTGTTGCTAGCTTGCAGAAGACCATCCAAGCTATATTCTATGTTTCTCAATGAACAACTCCTGAGATGGAAATTACTCAGAATTTACAACCAACCACATGATCCTGATGACAAAGAATTTGTCAACATATTTATAGAGTCAACTCTTGATCAACATGATTTGTTATGTGAATTCTTTGTTCATAATTTGTTCTTGGAAAGATATACAAAGTTTTATGTCAATTTCTTTGTTGGTGAAGTTCAATTGAGTTCATTTCTATCCACCATGCATAATCAAATTCAATGGCAGGAATGAACAAGGGAATATCCATAGGCAAAGAGAACTACTGGACTTCAAATGAGGTATCCTCGTAGGAAGCCTTTCTCTTTCAAAGCACATTTCCTGGGAATTCAGATTAAAGAAACCATGCAAAGCAAATACAACAATAACCTTTGGCAATGCTATGAGCATTTTTAAGATCAGGGGCAAAAATTGATAGTGAGAGCTTGACATGCATGTGAAGAGAGATATACTCCTCTTCATATGTATCTTAGGAGAAGAGAGGTAATTTCACCTCTTAACATTAGATGGTCTTGTGGAATAAAATCCTTAGGCTCCCTCCGGGTGCTCATAGTTTTTTTTTGCATCGGCCCTGGCCCGTGCCTCATATGTTTGAATATCTCTGGGTCCCTTTTAAAGTGCCTTCACCCACTTGCTCCACGTGTTCGTTGTGTGCTCCTTGGAAGGTTTTCTTCCCCTTGCTTCTGTATCGATCCCTACCTATTTTCCATGTGTCAGCAATGCAAGCCTTTAAGAGCCCTCTCTCCTTTTCTCTTCCTTCAAGCTCCGCCCACATGCCACGTTGCATCAATCTATGGGAAACCTTTTGGCGGACCCCAAAGTTAGCACTCGAAACAAGACTTGCTCCACAAGTCTTCTCTGTGGGGAATTTGATTGCAAGGAAGACAGGAATGAATATGAAGCCCCACCATTGTGCCACATATCCTAACCAACTTTGTGGGTGGGAAACATGTGTCTCCATGGTAATTTTGTTGCTTCCACATTCAGACCACAGTCATCATTTGCAGAGGGGTGCATCTTGTTCGAAGGCAACTGCATTTTATGTTTGGAATATTTTTTGTTAAAACAACCTTCGGGAATCATTGCGATGAGCATCATTGCTCGTGGCTTGGATTCTTTTCTATTGCTAGCTCTCAGGTGGTGGAATATTCATCTATATATACTACTTTAGCTCTTGGAAAAAGGGTTCAAAAATCACAGAAAAAAGTGAAAAGACTGTAGACCTTTTGTATTGTTCTTTGATTATTGTATTAAGACATATAGACTATGCCATATTGTTCAGCCTCTCTGTTTCTTAGTTAATAGTAAAGACATTATACTGTGTTGTTTCTTGTACTTAGTAGTTTATCTATAATACTTCTATAATTTCAATATAAATTTGTTGATTTATATCATGTCTCAGACTCTTCTTGCTCAGTAAATGTGTATGGAAGTTGTGTTATGTTATTTGATAAACTTCTTAGGTTTTAATTATGTACTTTTTGTTATTTCCAGACATGCAGATTATTGAACGGGCCATTAAATCTCATTTGAAAGGAAGATTTATCGTTCTGATACTTAACTCTTAGCATATCGCCTTAGATTAAACTTTATTTTTTATATTTGCTTCCTTTTCCTATTCCAAACCCCCCAAATACAGAAGGAGTCAGCTTCTTTAAAAATCCTTTAGGTTACTCAGTTTAGCGCAATTGGTCCCCCCATTAACTGAGTTTCCCATAAGGCTATTTTCCTAGCAATTTTAGGCATTAACAGTCCTTTTTATGGCACGCCTGGTGGGACTTGCTTTAATGTATCTAATTTGAAAGTGGGTGTATGAGCCATAGACCTATTACTAGATCCCAAACAATGAACAACCTTGGCATGCTAGTGCCACCACTAGTAACAGTACAAACAACAACTTGTCCAGTGAACGTCCTGACCCCTCCACCAGCCATGTTGTCAATTGCTAACAGAAATTATGTGGCATGGGACATGGGAAGTTGTCTTATAGCACCAGTAGCACCCATCGTTTGGGCTCCTATCCCAACCTCTGCTTTAAAATTTGTACCAAAATTCACCAAGGAAGGCTCAAAAACACCATCCGAACATCTACAAGATGTGGCCGACATATGTTTGGTGCTTGGTGTAACCATTAAAAATGTAGCATTGAGATTGCTTGCAACCTCTTTCAAAGGCAAGGCACTTGATTGGTACCACACTTTGGGAGACAATACTATCAATACCTGGGATCATCCCGGAGATCCTTTCTACAAGCAGTTGTTAAACAATGGAGATCGACCTTCGCTATTTCAGCAGCTGGCAACCATAAAGCGGGCCCCTCAAGAGGCCATGACCGAATTTAATGCCCAGTTCCACATGACTTGGAAAAGGATTCAACTTGCAATCTGTCCACCTGCATATTTGGAATTCATGTTCTATTTGAAGTCTCTCAATGCTGACATTTTGGTGATGATCTAGTCCCTTGGTGGGAACACCTTGCTAAATGCATATAACGTTGTTCAGGCAGAGAATAATTTGATCGATACCAAAAATTTATCGGCTCGGCCTGCTATGCCTATATTTGTAGAGTTGTCAATTCCTTCCCAAGAGGTAGCTTCTACCAGTGTGTATGCTCCTCCCCAATCTATGTACGCATATTTGAGTGCACTATAGAATGTTGCTTCTACATCTAACTCTTCAAAAGATGAGATGAGCGATGTCAAGCATTTGTTGCGAAACATCTCAAATGAAATAACTACCATCAAGTGAAACCAGTCCATGCCTCTAAAGCCAACTTACCAAAATTATCAAGGCAGAAGATCTTCCTACCAACAAAACCAATTCCAAGGAGGCTCGCACACAAATCTACAGACTCAAACAAGTAATTAGATGGTGTCGGTGCCTACTCCACTATAGAATATTCACCCAAGTTTGAATAGAGAGCTAGTAGCGAGGAAAAATAATCTCGTTGATGATATCAATCCTTAGTGCTTCCCCTGCAGTGAAGCACATATGCCCTAAAATTGTCTGTGCGGAAATTTACAACAAAGAGTGGCAGAATAGTGTACTCAAGGTGTGGCATCAGATTCAAGAGGTTATGTATATTCCTCTCCAAAAATGGAAAACATGGTACTCACCACACAAATGAAAGGAATGTCCTTGGAGTAATAAATGGATATAGCTCTCGACCATGTGCTCTTCTCATGGATGGAAGAAGAAGAGACGATGTTCACAAATGATGCATCCACATCAAAGGCCCCGCAAATGAAATAAAATTGCAACACTCACTCAAAGAGGATATTCATGAGCAAACCCATCATCCCGCAACCTAAAAGTGTCCCCAACCAAACTCTTAGTACCTCCATAGTTGCACAACAATTTCAACCACGCAAGGAGATTGTTATAACAAGGGCTAAGGAATAGAAGTCTTTGAATCCTCCGACATTCAATGTGGTGGAATAATTGAAGAAATCCTCTGCTAATGTATCTTTTTAGGATATCTTAGCTATTCTAGAGTAGAATTCATTGTTGTAGAAGGCCCTACTAGACAATTCAAGCATAGAGCTAGTAGAGCAACCACTCCGAGGAAAGGCCGTTGATTCACTATCTCAGGCCAAAGTCCTCACAAAAAATGGAGAGGAAGCTTCAACTGAAAGTAAAAGTAAGCCTAAATTGAAACCCTTCTCCTTGACTCTCATTGTGGGTAAGAAGTTGTTGCACAATTCTATGATTGACTCTGGTGCTAGTACCATAGTCATGCCCAAGCAAATAGTCAAAGCCTTAGGACTTAGCTATGAACCTTTAAACAAAGCGGTTATGCAGCTTGATGGGAACAAGGTTGACACTGTAGGTGTCATTAAGAACCTGCCCTTGAGTCTATTCTCCTACCCTAGTATCAAATTTTGACAAGATACCATGATCACAAACATCCCCCCATGTTCATTTTTTTCTTATCCTAAGAGTTCACTTCCAAGATAGGTGGATATCTTTCCTTGGATTGGTCACACTTGATCCTCAAGACCAAACATGGAGCTAAAATGAAGATAGTGTCTAAACCTTTGCATTTAGAACATGTAGCAGATGAAGCCATGATCAATTTTGAGGCCACTCATACCTCTATCACCAAAGAGGAAATGTATTGTACTGAGCTACTAGAGGATGAGAAGGTGACTAGAGATCGGACTGATTAAGAAGAGGTTTTCTTGAGTGAATTTATAAACAACGATCCTTTCAGCAATTATCGTGCCACCGGATTGGGAACCTATGTCATCTATGATGAGGATCAAGTGATCCTGAAGGTCATGAAGGAATCCAAGGGTGGTCAAGCCTCAAATCTATGGACGTTGCATTTTGATGGAGCAAGATGTAAAGTTGGCACAAGAGTCGGGATATGTTTGACGTCCCCATCCAATGAAAAGACCCTTAGGTCTTTTCGCTTTTAGTTTTCCTATTTGAACAATGAATTTGAATATGAAATCCTAGTGCAAGGTCTAACTCTTGTGGGGTAATTGGGAATTAAACAAATAATGGTGTTCAGAGACTCCGAGCTAGTAGTCAACCAAGTCTGAGGGCTCTCCGTAGCAAAGAATGTTCGCATGAGATCTTATAGACATACAGTTTGGGACCTGATTGAAGGATTTGAATCCTTCAATATCTAAATGGTCCCATGAGAGCATAATATAGTTGTGGATCACATGGTGGTGATAGGATCTCAATTTGACCCTGTTTTTGACCTAATTCATAACATACACTCTATGTGAGTGATTGTTTGACTGGAAATCCCAGATAATGACTAGAGCTAGCAAGTGTTCGAAAGTGATGAACATGTCACCTCATTCATTCAACCCTCTGAAGAGTTTGCAGATCAGCTCCAACCGAAGATCACAGAAGCCTATGAAGGGAAAATTATTTAGCTGAGGTCCAACTATCTTCCAAAAGGATTGGTAACTCTGAAGAACCTATTCAATTATGACGATGCAAGGAGTGACAAGAGGAATTTTGTAGTGGACAAAAGCGACTATGCAGATCTTCAAGTCAGGGATGGAAGGAAGCTCAAGGTTGGAAAGGATGTTCCACAACATGATAAAGAAAGGCTCATTCATTCTTGTGAAAAATATGGAGTAGAAGCCTGGTCGTATGATGACCTCAAGGGATATAATCTCAAAATCATCTAGCATACTATAGAACTGATGGAAGGAGCAAAAAAATTTTGCTAGAAGTAGAGACCAGTGAATCCAAATATTGAGGCATTGATGGCACAAGAGTTAACAAAGCTAATTCAATCCCTGATCATCTTCTCAATCAAACACAGCACATGGGTGTCCAACCTGGTTCATGTCCAAAAAAATAATGGATACATCCACCTATGTGTTGATTTCCAGGATCTGAACTGAGCCTCCTTGAAGGACCACTACCCGTTGCCCTCCATGGAGTCTATCTTACAAACAGTGGTTGGCTTAGAAATGTTTTCTCTACTAGATAGCTTCTCCAGCTACAACCAGATTTGGGTAAAAGAGGAGGACCGACACAAAACAACATTCACTACCAAGTGGGGGATGTTTACCTATGCAAAAATTCCCTTCAGTCTCTCAAATGTAGGAGCCACCTTCCAGTGAGCAATGAATATTACTTTCAGAGAACTGATCAATAAGATTTTATTAATCTACTTGGATGATCTAACAGTATTCTCTAAGTCTAAAGATGATCATTTTGATCATCTAGAAATGGTTTTTTAAAAATGTTAGGAGTTCAGGATATCCCTAAACCCAAAAAAATGTGTTTTCAAAGTTTTGCAAGGCAAGCTATTGGGACACATGGTGTCCAAAGATGGAATTGCAATTGATCTGAAATGGGTAAAGGAATTCAGGGAGCTTCCCCTACCAGTCAACAAGAAGGGAGTTCAGTCCTTCCTACGAAAGGTAAATTTCGTAAGCAAATTCATTTATGATTTTGCGGGATTAATTAGACCTATTACCCTGATGCTCAAGAAGGTTCAATTGTTCAAATGGAAAAAAGAGGCTAGAGAAGCCTTTGAGAAGGTTAAAGATGCTATTTCTTCAGCTCCTATTTTGGTAAACCCAGACCCATCAAAGGACTTCATAATGTATGTGTTCAATAGAAAATCCAACATCACTACTATTTTGACCCAAAATGATGATGGAGGAAAAGGGGAATATTCGATAGCCTTCCACTCTCAGACCTTAAAATATTAATATTATGAGAGGAACTATAACTTTGTCAAAAGGAAAGCATTTACCATTATTAAGGGGCTTAAGAAGTTCTGACACCTAATATATTGCAACAAGGTGGTTGTATATGTCATGCATTCCAATGTGTGCAAAAACATTATGGAAGGAGAAATCATAGAAAAAAGGGCCAACTGGATTACTAAAATCCTAGAATATGACATTGAGGTTAGGCCCACGAAGACCATACGGGGAAGAGGATTGTGCAATTATCTGGCACATGACGAAGTAGCAGCTAAAGTGGAACAACCCGAGTTGGGTCTGACGAATGAATCTGAGTCTGAAGGCTGTTGGTTGGTGGATAGAATGAGATTTATGCAAACTAGGAAATATCTGACGAGCTTCCCTTCTTAGAAGAGAAGATTGTATAGATTTCACAATAGTGGATATACGCTCATTGAAGGAGTCTTTTTCAAAAGGAACTTTAATGGTGTTCTGTTGCAGTGCGTCACCTCAAAGCAAGCAAAAAGAATTCTAGACATTTTCCACAGCAGTCTCACAAGCGGACACTTCTCTGCAAAGACCACTGCAATCAAAATTATGTGTGCTAGGTACTTTTGGCCTACATTGTTCAACGACCCACACTCTTTGGTTAAATCCTACAAAGAATGCTAAATCTTTGTAGGAAGAAGGAAAAGCTCTACAATGCCTCTAAATCTGATAGTGGTTGAAGAACCCTTTGCATAGTGGGGTTTGGATTTCATCAGGATGATTAATTTCACTTCTAGCACTGGACATAAATGGATCCTCATAGCTATGGACTACTTTACAAGATGGACTGAGGCCATGCCTCTGAAGAATGCGATGGAGGCAGAGATTGTGAACTTTCTCAAAGATCTGGTAACAAGGTTTGGCCTGCCAAAGACCATCATATCTGATAATGCAAAAGTCTTCCTGGGTTCAAAGATATGCCAATTCACACTTAAGCACGACATATTCCTAAAGACATCTTTGAACTATTACCCGCTATGAAATGGTCTAGCCGAGTCGACTAATAAAAATTTAGTCTAACTCATTAAAAGAATCAAGTCAGAGCATCAAAGAGAGTGGCATTAGGATCTAAAAGCAGTGCTCTGGGTAGACCAAATAACCCCCAAGCAAGTCCTAAATACTTCACTATATGAGTTGGTATACGGGAAGGAAGCGTTATTTCTTGTCCCCATAAAAATTCCCGCACTGCAGTTTCTCAAATCTCTAGAGATTGAGTAGAATGAAGCCATGGAGGTTTGGTTAGCTGAATTGTTGGAAGTGCAAGAGAAACACGGAAAAGCCCTAATAGCCATGTCTAACCGTCAATAGGTGGTGAAGAGGTGGTTTGACAAGAAGACCTCCGACCAAGGTCTTAAATGCGGAGACTTAATGCTAAAATTCAATGAAAGGGCCATGAAGCGTAGCCTACACAGGAAGTTTGATAGCCTATGGGAAGGCCCTTTTCACATTATTCAATGCAAGCAACATAATGCATTTGAATTAGAAAATATGGAGAAAGAAGCATTGGGAATTCTAATCAATGGAATCCACCTCAAATTGTTGTTTAATTAGCTTCATTAATCTTTTTACCAATATAAATATGTAATTATGTAAATTTTCTTTATTTTTTTTCTACCTGGTCTTTATTGAACGAAACCCATAATACAAGAAGCAAAGAAAGCAAAAGAGATAGAAAATTGATAAAAGAGTTGTATATTCATTATACAGTAATATATACTTTGATATTACAATGCAAAATGGCTCTTAGGCCATACTTCCAAGGCATATATACAAAAAATAGAAGAAAATAGCTCATTCTTAAAATGGGGTAGCATCAACATTAGCAGCATCAGGAACGACCACATCAATAGCCTTTGGAGCAGCGGCAGGTGCAACGGGAACGACAACATGAGCATCAACGACAGCAATGGCAAGCGGTGGAGGAAACACCAGGTTTTTGAAGTCGGTGTACCACTCCACATCGTAGAACAATACTACATTGTAGCATCACAACATGAAGTGGAAAGCACAAGAAACTCTCTAGCGGTGCTCTCCAATCGTCATAATGTGAAATCTGCTTAGGAATGGTAACTATGGCACCACTGCATCCTCTTCAATGTGTCAGTGGATATCACTTATTGTGGGAAGACCAAGACCATACACCACATTCATCACAACTTCACCAGGGCCACTAAGGTAGCGCTTTGGGAAGATTTCCATGGTGATTCATAGTATCATCTTCTTGGGTACCTATATGTCAAGCAAAGAGGCAACAAAGTGAGAGAAAATGTCAATATTACTCTATACTTATCCTCGTATTCTATGCAATCCCTCCCCAGTACCCATTTCATCACAATTATTATCAGAGAATGCTTGTTCTTAGTCATGCGTTTTAAACGTCTGCTAGAAATTTCACCTAAAAAAACTACCTACGACCTATTGCTAGTAAGCCTAATAGGAGTATTCATTGCACCTATCTCTAGTCCCAATTACCAAATACACATTTTGTTGATTTCCTTAAGTCTATTTATAGAAAGAGCCTAGGCTATGCATATGATAAGCATGATGTTGATCAAGTATTAACTAAAGAATCACACCAAGAGCAAACTTGAAAATCCCACTAGGTGCAAACTCAAAAATATCACCAAGTTGTGTTTGTTGTGTATGAATTATTGCGTGCAAGTTAAGAAGAATTAATTGATCAACTTAAACCGGTGATAGGCGTAGGTAATGATTTGCATGGTCAAGTACTAGGTGTCACACTGTGAGCATTTTTTGGTCTCCAAGGATGAACTCAAATCTTTTCGCGTAATTATTACACCTTCCTACTTAATCATTCTTTTCAAGTTATTAATTGAGGAGCATGCGAATAGTCTCATAAGCCTTCAATTTGTGGCTCAATTTCCCAAAGGATGGTACCGTAGGTCATGATGACTAATTGTCATTATGAACTATTGTCTTTTTGAAGGAGTGGGAATTCATTTTGCAAGCACAAAAGAGTCAGTAGTACATGCCGAATTTATTGCTTGAAACAACTATTGTTTTCAACTATTGAATAAGGAAAGGCTAAGAGTTGCATGTAGAAGAATAACACTGCAAAGAATTTTTTGAATACGCTATTCATTGTGAAGGGCTTTGAGTGCACAGTTTGCTAAAGAACCCAAGTGAGTTATAGGAAAGTGGAGTGTTCACAAAGTCTACAAATTCCTAGAGTGACCCAGAATCCTCAAATGGAAGCACAAGGTGAGGTCGTTCAAAGATTATTGGATGCCATGTTAGCGATGCCAATCGCCAATATTTTCAATGAAACCTCTTACGCTTCGCCTAAGATACTAGAGAAGCCAAAGTGGCCTCACATGCGGTCTGTAGATAAGAAAGTTCACAGGAACCAAAGCCTGATAGCAGAAGAATGGGATAACATTCACGACCTTATCCTTAGGACCAACCGTAAGAGTCTTAGGGAAGTAGCCTATGAGAGGATGAAAAAGACCAGTATCCAGGATTCCCTGGCATACAAACAATGGTTTTGTGGTCTTCCACAATATATGGTTCCTTTTGTGCATCACTTCCTAGAATTAGTACACAAGTGCGCTCAACATTTCAACCCAAATACTCATGCCATTGAATGCCAGAAACTGAGGGTGGTGATCAGCATGGATGCTTTAGGAATATGCTATGCATCCCTACCAGAAAGGGATCCAAAGCATAAAGAATGGATACATTCACTATAGAAGGTGGGGAAGATTTTTGGAGGACCAAAAAAATTTCCCTGGAATTTTATAACCAAGAAACAAAAAGGCCCAAGGAAAATGCAGCAAAGCTGCCACAGTTTTTGGTTGCACACAATGCTTTCAACTTGGACTTGTAGGACACCTTCTCTATGATGGCTTTTTTTTGCAGCATGGATAGTGATACAAATGTTCTAAAGTTTTAGATGGGTCTGGGTTTTTAGTTGAGAAAATAGCATTCTTTATTTTGGTATGACTTCGAGGAAGTCATTGTCCAGGAGATGTTGAACCAATTCAAGGAATATAGCACATAGCATAGGTTCAGGTTTTCTTCTCTCCTTGATCACATGTTTTTACACCAGAACCTTGACTTCTTTCAAAACCATATAAATTTGGATATGCTTGATGAAAAAGGAGTAAGAAGGCCAATTTTTGTGTGGATTGCCATCCTTTCTACAACTTATGATTACTATGCATTTTCTGAGTGTTTCCTAGCTCTGATTCTGAAGGATTTTAGTAAGGATGGTGAGGGTTATCGGCTTTCCATTGAGCAAACCAGATGGATGCAAAATTTTACTTCTCCTGGTGACTAGTTCCTTGGGGAGGATTTTACTTTTGTAAGGCTACATGGTTTTCCTGAGAAACCATCCTGACTCCCGGTATGCATCACAAATAGGGTGTTGGCCCTTGAGGTGTTTCTAAAACTGGCTTTATTGACCTCAACTTTTGTGGAGGAAAAAATATGAAGAGTTTTTTCAAATTCCTTTAAGCTTCAGAATAGTAATAGTGTTAAAGAAGCAAACACATGGTCTGCTAGAGGAAAATCTGGCTCATCTGGGGCTGGTATTAATTTGTGACAAATGGGATTATAATCTTAATAATGGCGTAGCAGAGTTGAATGTTAAAGTGACTCACAACTCCCTGCCTTACTAGGAAGCTCAACGGAATCCGTAGTCTGTGGACCAAGATGATCTATTTGTGGACCTATCATATGTTCCTGCTAATGATAAGAGGTTGCCATGGCTCTCTTTCTATTTCCCTTTTGAGAAGCCCAATGACATGCTTAAAATGGGGGCCACCCTTGATAATCAATTGGTCAAGCAATGGCAATGGAGTGAAGAAAAAATTCAATAGTTCTAGATTTATCATTAGGAGACTAAATGCCTTGATGCCCTATTCCAGGAGACAGACAAGGATGATAGATTTGATGAACTATTGAATAGAGGGCATGAAGATACTGATGCAAGAAATTATGAGGATTTAGATCCAGAGGAAGCAAGGGAAATAGTGAAGAGAAAAGAGGCAAAAAAGGCCCAAGCACAGAAAATTGGAAAAGCGGTGGAACATCCCAACAAAGCTCCACTGAGCGCTCAAGTGACTGCATTGCAATCGAAGGCCTCACTACCATGTGCATGGGTTGCAAAGAGACCCAGAGTATCCTAGCAACCTCTGGATATTATAGAGTTGGACAATTCTCCACCCGATAAGAGGTCACGCACTGATGCAACTTCTGGAGAAGGCTCACAAGAACCTGCAATGAACCAAGGATCAGAGTCCTTTACACCTCAGGTATCTTTCTCTCCCTCTCTTCTCACTTCACAGTCTTTAGCTACCCCTGCTACCTTTGCACCTCCATTACTTTGAGTTCAGCCTTCCCTTTTCTACTTCCACACCTGTAGGAGGTTTCTCTCAATTCTCCAAATTCAGACAAGCAGCTTTTACTCCCCTGCGGTCTGTTCCACCTTTTTTCATAGCCCAGTCCAAACCCACCATTACTAACCCTTTTACTATCATCATGTCAGCTCCAACTCAGCTTTCCCAACAGATGGTATCCTCTACATCTCCACTACCACCACCGCTCCCTACAAGTCCTTCCGTAGCTTCCCAAACTGGACCTTGGCCTAGCATTCCCCCATTCTCCCCATTAATGGTTTCTCTACCAAAGAAGACATCATCCAAGATCACAACTCTCTCATTCCCTTTTGCACTTCCTCCCAGTGCACCCTTTGTCGGTGAATTAATTAAGTTTCCATCAGAATTTATGGGGAAAAGCGACAAAACTAAGGCATTACAGGCTATCAAGGTCCAAAAGAGAAAAGAAAAGGATGCAACAAAGTCTTCCAAGCTATGCATACAAACCCTTTTCAATGAGGTTCAAGGGTCATTTCATTTGTAACCATGACTCCAAACACCATCAAAATGCAAGGGGAGATGCAACCCGAGGATTATAAGATCCATTCCGTAGGGATCGATCTACACGTAGCCTGGCCGCAAGACAAAGTTTAGCTGGAGGAAACCCAATGAGTAGTGACTACCAACTTTCTCAAGCATAGTCACCAATTAAAGAAAATGGAAGAGGAGCTCAAGGACATTAAAGAAAGGCTAGAACTCCTAATGAAAAAGGAGAAGTCCAAGGATGTCGAAATTGCATGAATATCTCAAAACGAACAGGAAGAAAGTGCCAAACTCCACATGGAACTTGCAAAGTTCCAGTCCCTGGACTCCAACCTAATTTCCAGACTACAGCAGAAAAACTAGGAATTACAAGACCAATTGGCTCAGGCAAAGGGACAAATGCAACAAAAGAATGGGGAGCTTCGAGATCAATGAGCTCAATTGGAGCAGGAAATGTAGAAAAAAGACAAGGACTTCCAAGATCAACAAGCTCAGTCTAAGAAGGAGATCCAAGAAGTAAAGCTCTCCTTGGAAAAAGAATCCACAACCTGAGGTCAAGTTGAGGAACAATTGCTTGCCGAGTTAAGGACTCTACAGGAACGACTCTCCGTCGCGGATAAGAGAATTGGGGAGCTGACGCAAGATGTCGGGTAGAAGGAGATGGAAATTGGTCTTTTGAAGAATCCTCCCCAACCCCCTGCCCCTCAGTTAGATCTCCTTCTAGTAGCCCAATAGTTATATATCTCCTACTAGGAGAAAGTCAAATCTCTTTGTTTGACTCTTCAGTCGGTGCTCCAATTCATGGCAGAGGTGACAAGTTTAAGCAAGGAAGTGCACCAAAATGATGGAGCAAGTTCCACAGTTCATTGTGGAAAAGGTTCCCAAGGCAGAGAGGTTGTTAGACAAGTTGTACGTGGTGGTGAACACAAACTTGATGAACGCAGGGATTTAAAATTAGAGGTCAACTGCCAGGAAGGCGAGGGAATTCATCCATTGTCATGTGGCCATCCTCCATGCTAGCAATTTCTTGACAACATTGAGTCAGACTATGAACAAAATGTGGATGCAATTCTCCCATTCAACTCAAATGGGCTTGCCTTCCCCTTTCCTCTCTGATAATTCAGTGGCCATGGCAGAATATATCACAACAAGGATCAAGGAAAAGCTACGGGATTTATCTGCTTTTCAGAATTTCAGTCAACCCCCCACTGCTGAGGACATAGAAGGCACCACCCATCAGATAGCACAGCTTCTCTTTCAACCTGAGTCAGGGATTGGGATCTCCATGGAGCTACCCTTCAAAGAAATAATCGATCTACATGAGGCACAAGAGAATCTACGTGCCCTATTGATGTCATCCGAGGCTGAATGGCTAGCTCTATAGACTGCACTTTTGAAGCTTTTATCATTTCCCAATGGATAAGGCTTTGGTCTTCACACCAGAAATTTTGGGTTCCCATTCCCCAAGTGAAATTCCCTTGATAGTCACCAAAAGCTATGGATTAAAATCCTTAGGCTCCCTCCGAGTGGTAATAGTTTATTTTTGCATCAGCCCCCGCCCACGCCTCATATGTTTAAATATCTTTGGGCCCTTTTTGAAGTGACTTCACCCGCTTGCTCCATGTGTCTGTTGTACGCTCCTTGGAAGGTTTTCTTCCCCTTGCTTCTCTATTGAGCCTTGTCCATTTACCACGTGTCAGCAGCACGAGCCTTTGAGAGCCCTCTCTCCTTTACTCTTCCTTCAAGCTCCACTTGCATGCCACGTTGCATCAATCCACTGGCGACCTTTTGGTAGACCCCATAGTCAATGCTCAAAACAAGACTTTCTCCATGTGTCTTCTTCGTGGGGAATTTGATTGCAAGGTAGGAATGAATATGAAGCCCCACCGTTGTGCCTCGTATCCTAACCAACTCTGTGGGCGAGCAACACGTGTCTTCATGGGAATTTTGTTTCTTACACACTGGGACTCCATTCATCATTTGTAGAGGGGTGCATCTTGTTCAAAGGTGACTGCATTCTATATTTGGAATCCTTTCTATTGCAATGGCCTCAAGGAATCATTGTGACGGGCATCATTGCTCATGCCTTGGAATCTTTTCTATTGTTGGCTCTCAGGCGGTGGAATGATCATCTATATATACTGCTTTCCCTCTTGGAAAAAGGATTCAAAAATCAGAAAAAGAAGTGAAAAGACTATAGGCCTTTTGTATTGTTCTTTGATTATTGTATTAAGACTTATAGACTATGCCATATTGTTTGGCCTCTCTGTTTCTTAGTTAATGGAAAAGACATAACACTGTGTTGTTTCTTGTACTTAGTAGTTTATCTACAAACTTCAATAATTTCAATATAAATTTGTTGATTTAGATCATGTCTCGGACTCTTCTTGTTCAGTAAATGTGTATGGAAGTTGTGTTATGTTATTTGATAAACTTCTTAGGTTTTTCATATGTACTTTCTATTATTTTCGGACATGCAAATTACTGAACGGGTCCTTAAATCCCATCTTAAAGGAATATTTATTGTGTCCATACTTAACTCTTGGTGTATCACCTTAGATTAAACTCTCTCTTTTTATTTCCTTCCTTTTCCCATTCTAAACCCCCCAAATATAGAAGGAGTTGGCTTCTTTTAAAAACCTGGAGGTTACTCAATTTAGCGCAATTGGTCTCCCCATTAACTAAGTTTCCCATAAGGTTGTTTTCCTAGCAATTTTGGGCATCAACAGGTCCTATAGAAGAGAAAAATCTTTGGTTGGTATCCTACAGAAATTAAAAATTGATTGGATTGGCATGACATACAAACCTCCTCTACTGCCCTTTGGAAGGTGGCAGGTGCATTGCATAGCCCAAATAGAAAGATAGAGTAAGCATACATACCTTAAGGGCATGTGAAGGTTGTCTTGTCTTGGTCTTATGAGGCTATCTAAATCTAATTGTATCCACTAAACCCAACCAAAAAGGAAAAGTACTACTTTCAAGCTAATGAATCTAGTACTTGGTCAATGAATGGAAGGGGAAAGTGGTCTTTCCTAGTTGTTGCATTCAACTCATGGTAGTCTACACACACTCTCCATTTCCCTCCTTTATTAGGACAGAAAGGGTTAAGCTTCATCATGGTTTTCTAAGAGAACCTATGGATCTGGACACATAAGCAGATGATTTTTATGACCTTAGTGCAAAGTATGAATAGCTGAGCAGAGATAGGGCAAATGGAGGAAAGGGAGCACAACAAAGAGCAGGAGGACCTGCTCAAGCTTAGGAAGGGGAGAAATGATGAGGTAAAAATAACCTCATCAATATAATGAACTAAATACCTTTCCTCACATCTTCCAGTCACCTTTACCTTTCCAATTAATTGTCTTTGGGATTAGTAATTGCTTGCTTTTTGTGAAAAGATGTATAATCTTTATTTCCTGAAATTAATTGAAATAAGCTAATCCACGCTAACATAATGGTTTAGTTTCTAAGTATTGTATAGGTTATTATGCACAATCGGTCATCATGCTCAGTCGAGTGGATTGAATGCATACTTCCATATAGTTGAAGACAAGCATTGGAAGAATAGGCATCAGAATTTTAGGGAATGCATGGTGGATTGAGTTTTTGAAGCTTTCTGTTATTTTCTGTTAAAAGACTTTATGGCTCACTCTGAGCCTCTTTAATGTTTTATGTTATGGACTTAAGTCCATTAGTTTGTTGAATTCAATTGAAGTATTTTTCAGTGGTAATCTTTATCATCTAAATTATAGGATTTTGTTAGCTATTTTTGTATAAATATGCAACCATTAGAAGCAATGATACAAAGAGATCGTTATGTTGTCATAATGTGTTCTTGAACTATGTTTCTGAGTTATAATTTCAATATGAATAAAGCAATTTTTCCCATCTCATTCTAATTTTTATTAGTATTGTGAATGGAATCATCTTGAATGGAGTAATCTTGAAGTTACAAAGTGTGTGATTTGAGCTAAGTGTAGGAGGACCCGAGAGTTGGCCACTCGAGGGACTGTAGAGTAGATAGATAAGTATTCCATTTTTAATTTTTGTTGTCTTCATTTTGTAAATGATAATTGTGAGTGAAGTTTATTTTCATGTGTCAAGCTCTATTAAGTTAATCCTATAGGTTTTAGTCGAGTTTGTAATCTTTAATTTTGTTATCTAAAGTTCCAGAGCACCCACTCTGATTGTTAGTTGCAAGTTGTTAAGTTTTTTTTTGTTAATCACTATATGTTAGTTAAAGGTTGTTATCATTTCACTTTACATTTTTATTGCAAGCACTTTCTTTCAAGTAATTTGCATGCTTTCTAGCATAACCATTTATGCTTTCTAGATTAAACACTCCATGCTTTCTAGTTTATTTATTTCATGCTTTCTAGATAAATAATTTCTTGCTTTTTAGTTTAGCAACCTCTTAGTGTAAGTTATGTTTTAGCTGCTCCAAACATTGACAAAATCTAAAAGGGATAGTCAAGATATTTTCTATTGTGTATAGCCTTCGAACACTACCCGATCGATACAATTTATGCATTTTTTAACTAAAGAGATAGGACCTAACAACAACCTATCACAAGGTGGATAAGGGGAAAGCTACTGCTCCTAGAAATGGTCTAGATAAGGAGGGTTATATTCATGTTAAGCCTTGCAATCAACATAGAGAGCTGAAAATATTTTTCAAGGATAGACAAGAGGATGGGAATTTGAACCACTTTGATGTACTTGATGATTTGGGCCAGCAGGAAGTGAATCCTTGTATGTTGAATTTGGTGTCAAATATCATGGAGGGGGACTTGGAGGCAGTTAGTGATGCATAGGCTCAGGTGGTTTAGGAGGTTGGTATGGTTGATGCTAGCATGGTTGTGGATCAAGTGTTGGTTAACCCTTCCGCTTCAATTGCTATAGAGGATTCATGTAAAGCAACAAATCAGGCCTTGGATGGCAGTATGTCTCCTTCAAACAAGGTTGTTTTGGAGACAGTACAAGGGAAAAAAATTCCCTCCTCTCTTGGAATTCTTCAACAGAACCTCAAGAAGGGAGCTATTGAGAAATCTCTCAAGGTTGGGAGGAAGAAGGATATGGATAAAATCAAATTAATGGGAGAAACGTTGGTGGAATCTGGGTTGGTGAAGACTATTGATTCCCATTTTTCCAGCTCCCAAAAATGATTATTCTTTCTTGGAATGTAAGGGGCTTGAACAATGGCCCCAGAGAAAAATTTGTTCGGGATCTAGTGAAAGCTCATGTTCCTAATATTTTGTTCATTTAGGAGATTAAGTTGTTTGTAGAGAGTATGGGTAACTTGGCTTCTAAAATTTGGTGGCAAATTCAATGCCAATGTATTGGTGCTCATGGTAGTGCGGGGGGATTAGCCTGTTTCTGGAATCCAGTGAAGGATTCTCCTCTTTGGTGGTATTCTAGTAGATTTTCTATCTCTATGGTTGCTTCTTGTTTGGAGCCTGGTGATGTCATTTTACTCTCTAATGTTTATCCTCTGACTAACATTCTTGGTAAGACTTGCCTTTGGTCCCATATTTAGTTTGTCTGCTCCATTGTTCCTTTTCATCCTTGGATTTGAGTTGGGGATTTCAATGCTATTCTCAATTTGGAAGAAAAAAGGGGAGGGCTACAGAGATTGGAACCTTCATCTATCCTCCTTAGAGATAATATTTATATTCTTAACCTTGTAGATGTGAAGCCTAGTAATGGATTATTTACTTGGAATAATAGAAGATGTGGTAAAGACTCAATCTTTGAAAGGCTTGATAGGTTTTTGATCTCTTTTTTTTGGATTGGCAACAACTAGACTACTAGCTCTATAATTTTAGATTGGTGCGGCTCAAATCATTGGCCAATCAAATTCTCTGCTAGTCTTGCCAGAGTCTCCAAGAATCCTTCTTTCAAGTTTCAGCTAATGTGGTTGCGTGACCCCCAACTTCAAGGCCTGTTGCTCAATTGGTGGCCCCATGGGAAACTAGCTTATGGTACTGCTATGTATTCTTTTGTTAAGTAGTTACAATATGTGAATTTTCAACTTAAAAGGTGGAATAGGAAAAGTTTTGGTAATTTATTCCAAGCCAAGTTGAAGGCTCAGGACCGTATGGATGCTATCACTAGTGAGATAAGAGATTCAGGTCTCTTGGATGAGCTTTTAAAGGAGGAGGCTTTCACCTTAAAGGATTTGGAGGAATGGGAGCTATGAGAGGAAATTTTTTGAAAGCAAAAAGCTCAAGTGGAGTGGCTTCATGAAGGTGATAGAAACATTGCTTTCTTCTATAATTTTGTTAAGGCCTGTAGGCATGCGAATTCAATTTATTCTCTTATTTCTTCTAGGGGTGTCCAACTGGACTCCTTCTTGGATATTTCTAGGAAGGCCCAGCAGTATTTTGTAGCTTTGTTCATTGAGGACTCTCCTCAGGTAGATGATGAAGAGAGCCACATCCTTGGTTGTATTCCTTCTCTGGTGTCACAGGAAATGAATGAGAACCTTATGAGACCTATTTCTCTTGATGAATTGGAGGGTGTTATTTTCCATATGAAGAAAGGAAAAGTGTCAAGCCCTGATGGATTTCCTATTAAGTTTTTTTAGGAGTTCTGGGAAATTATAAAATTAGACCTTCTTGAGGTGGTTCATGAATCTCAAAAAAGCAAGCGGATGTTGAAAGCTATGAATGCTACTTTTCTTACTCTGATTCCCAAATGTGAAGGAGCTAATAAGATGAATATGTTCAGGCCTATAGCTTTATGTAATGTGGTCTATAAAATTCTTTCTAAGTGCATTATAGAGATGCTAAAAATGTGGATTAGTAGGCTCATCTTCGAGGAGCAGGGAGGACTCATGGCAGATAGGAAAATCTTGGATGGTGTGGTCATTGTTGCAGAGACTATTCATTCCATGTATGTCTCTAAGGAGAAGGCTATGTTTATTAAGCTTGATATGGCTAAAGCTTATGATAAGGTCAAATGGTCATTCATTCAAAAGGTGTTGTGTTCCTTTGGTTTTGTTGAGGATTGGGTTTCTTCGGTTATGAGTTGTGTTACATCCACCTCCTTCTCTTTTCTTGTTAATGGTGAACCCTCTTCCTTATTTGGTGCTTCTAGAGGTCTTCGACAAGGTGATCCTTTATCGCCATATCTATTTATTCTTATGGTTGAAGGCTTGGGTTGTGTCATGAAAAGCTATGTTTCTCAGGACCTTATTTAGGGGTGGAGTTGGGGCAATGGTGTTCCTACCCAGTCTCATTTGCAGTTTTTTGATGATACTACTTTGATGGGTGTGCCTAATATTATGGAAGCAACTAATTTCCATTAGTTGATGGATATTTATCTTAAGGATTCTGGGAAATAGATTAATGAAGGTAAATCTTCCATCTTTTTCTTTAATACTCCATTGCTCATCCAACAACAGATTGCTCGTAATCTCAGATTTAAAATAGGCCAGCTTCCTATGGTTTATCTTGGTGTTCCTCTTTCTGTTGGTCCCCCTTCACATGTGACTTGGTAAAGTATTCTTGATAAGTTTTGGCTACGGGTGAGTCATTAGACATATAGATGGTTTTCCTTTTCTAGGAGGGCATTGCTTTTGAAGTTTGTGATTCAGGTTCTTCCCAATTATAGATGTATGCTTCAGGTGGCACCTAGGAGCTTTATTAAGGAACTGGATGCTCTTTCAAGGCAATTCCTTTGGGAAAGTAACTTGGCTTCTTGAAAGTGGAGCTTGATTAATTGGGAGACCGTTTGTGGACTGAAATAGGATGGGGGCCTTGGTTTGAGACAAGCTAGCCTCATTGGTGAGGCTCTAGCTACCAAGCTTTATTGGAGGTGGTGCAATAATCAGGACCAAATTTGGGCTAGGATTCTTTTCAACAAATATCTAAGGGGGGTTGCAAAAGATGAGGTTCCTCGTGTTGGTTTGGTGGGTAAAGGTTCTATCATTTGGAATACTCTCAAGAAGGGCACCAATTTGATTAAGAGATGATTATTTTGGATTTGCAATAGGGGTTATGAAGCCCTCTTTTGGCAAGATTCTTGGGATGGTTTCCCTTCTATTTTTTCTATGTACCCTCAATTGTAGGATCTTTGTCATTTGTTCTCTAAAGCTCGTTGGTCTCGGGTGGTAGATTTCAAACATTCTATTATTCTAAGGTAGGTGGAAGTCTCTAGATGGAAAGACCCCAGTGAGTGGCCGGTTGGTGGCTTTCTTGAAGACCATGCTGAGCTAAGGAGGATTTTAGAAGGAAAATTTTTCAGTTCTATTGAGGAGAAGGATATCTTGGCTTGGGTCTAGACCCCAAGGGATCCTATTCAGTGGTTGTTGGATATCAAGAGTTGTACCTTTAGAAGTATGGGAGGGAGGAAATCAATTGGTGGAAGAATTCTTAGAAAAAAATTTCATGGCCTGAATGTAACTACTTCTTATGGATTCTTGCATCGGTGCCTCACATGGAATAATATTCATAAGCATGGATTTCAAGGATCATCCATCTATGTTCTATGTGGTAATAGTGAAGAGGATTATTCTCATCTATTTTTTCATTGTTCTTTTTCCAGAGACATTTAGCATCTTTGGTGGGGTTGTTGGAGGAAAACTTGTGTTCATGCTTCCTCCCTGGTTGATTTCTGGAGAAGTTTGGGTAGACCTCTGGCACAAGCCTCCTTTCTTCAAATTGTGTGGTACATTGTCCCCTCCATTCTATGGTAGATTTGGCTTGAAAGAAATCGTAGGATTTTTAGGGGGTGTAAGATGGTGGTTCATCAACTATGGCAGAGGATTGTTGGAATGATTCAAGAGACTGTGAATGCCAAGTGTGAAGTGCCTTTTTCCCTTGGATAAAGGGGATGAAAAAATTATTCAAAGGATGGGTCTTCTTGGCATTAGGCAGGAGGTCCCTTGTGGTAGGAGAGATCACAACTTCGAGAAGAAAACTCAAAGAGTGGGTCACTAGCTTCCCTCTCTCGTTGGTGTTCTAAAAATTAACATTGATGGTTCTTTGAGGGGTAATCCTGGGCATGCTAGAATTGGTGGAGTTGGAAGGGACATGGCTGGTAATGTCATTTTCTTCTTTTCTATGTATAGGGGGCAGCAAAGTAATGACTTTATGGAAGGTTTGGCGATTTTATATGATATTGAGAGGGCTTGTGCTCTGGGATGGTGGCAGATTATTTGTGAGTCAGTTTCTTAGGTTTTGATCAATATGTTGAATAATCAAATTTTAGCCAGTGTCAATTGGCATCTTGACTCGATGGGTAGGAAAATTCTTAGATTGACTTCCATGTTAGAGGTTGTCACCTTTTTCCATATAGTGTGGCAAATTGTTTGGCAAAATGGGCATCTGAGAATGTTGGAAGTTGGCAGGTGGAAGATTAGGAGCAATTATCCTGGGAGTATTCATGCAATCTTGCTAGGTTGATTTTAGCAAAGAAGAGAGAGTAATGGTTTTGGGATAGTTTCTTTGATTTAGATGTTTTGGGGTTTTGTTTTTACCTTAGGGATTTTTTTGGGAATCTTTTGAATCTTCCTTTGTTGAATTCTCTTTGATTAAATAAATTTTTACCCCCTTTTCTTTAAATATATATACATATATATACACACATATATATGTATGTATGTATATACATTTATATACATATATGTGTATATATATACATATATATATATATGCATACATATATATACATATGTATACATATATACATATTTATACATGTGTATACATATATACATATATATACATATGTATACATATATGTGTATATATACATATATAAACATGTCATAATACATCATCAATATATAAAAATGTCTATACAAAGGGCTACCAAGAGCCATGAATATACATATATACATGTGAACACAAGCATAATCAAAATGTTTCTACATCATCATATGTATAATTTACATAATGTTTCTCTACAAGGAACTCACACCTTAATGTACAAGAGAGGGTGGACGAGGAGGAACAACTACCCTCAATTGTGCACCTTGAGCTACTAGTCGTGCTAGTGTGTAGCCTGTAATACCCTATCTTGTGTCCTATAATACCCTATCCTGGGTGTGATGGTGCGAGTTGTGGTAGCCCCATGGATCCTCCCATCACTGATCTACCCACTAATCTAGCTCATTATGAGGCTCCTAATCAACTCCTCAATGAAAAATTAGGATTCCTCCTCTCTATTGGTACTACCACCTCATACAAAGTCCTACAATAGGTAGCCTCCTGTATGTGCCACCTCATCTCCCTCATAACCTATGAAATGGAGACTCTACCTGAGCCTCCAACCACGACCTCTACCTACCACCATTGATCTATCTTGACATCTCTCTTAGTTTTTCTATGAATCAACCGCACTGAGAGGTTGTCCCTCCTCATCATCCTCTAAGTCAACTATAATGAAAGGCCATCCCTCTCTCTCCTATATCCATCACTCTCTGTGTGAGCTTGGTCTCACTCAGATAAGGCTACTATTAGTTGTACCCCTATCTCCATGTCTCTATCATCTTCATTTACTCCTCACTCACCATCACCCCCATATCCACCATCTCCTCCTCCCAATCCACTCCAACCCTCCACCATCACATACTCCCCTCCCCATATATCATCACCACCTCCCACCTGTTATCCATCATCTACCCCTCCATCCCCACCATCGCCTCTCCCTCCATCCCTACCATCACCCCCACCCCCATCTCCCTCATCACCTCCACCTGTATCACTCCCCTCCATTCATTTTCATAGTTGATGGGCCCTAGCTATCTTAGCATCTCGTCAATATCTCCCACTACACCTCCACCTAGGTGATTCAATCTAACCAACTAAAATGTTTCCCACCATAAGTCATAATTAGGTGTTATCCTTGCATCCCTAATAAATGAACTCCATTCCCACCAAATAGGCACCAATGACTCAAAATCTACAATAGTTTTCTTCGTGTCTATCATAGGCCCCCACTCTTTGATCTCTCACTAAGTGCAAGAAAACATAGCCTCCTCGTTTGGAGTTCCCTGCACCTTTGCAAATTATTTCTTGACTCTCTTTGGAAGGTACCTCTCTATTGTGTGACCAAATCAAGCATCTAGGTTGTCTACAAAATACCAAATGATTTTCATCATCAACCCAAGCCTCGGATAATATCCATGGTCTCCAAATAAAGTGATCTATGTCATCCAAGACTCTCCTCCAATAATCAAGGTCTCCTAATTTCCAATGCATCAAGGCACCCTCATAAACATGCACATATGGGGAAGTCATTGTGGCATGGTCCATAGCCCATAGGATGAGTAATTTTAATGTGCTCCCATGCCCAAACATGGAGCAATGTGATGCCATAGGATAAGCTAGCATCATGCCAATAAACCACTTGGTGCATGTCGTGATAGATATAGGCTAGTACACAAGGTCCCCATACAAACACAATGCCATATATAAGAATCCTCTTGAGGACTCAACACCATCTAATAAATAAACCCATAGATCTCTAATATGGGACTAGCACACCACCAATCAATCTAGCTAATACAAGTGGGAGATTGTTGAACCTCTCTGTAGCTCTCCATAGATCTATGTCACCATCCTCAATGACAAGATCATCACCTAGAAAAACCATCGCCAGTGCATCCTCTCTTGTTTAAATATTATAAACAACCCTAGCACCATGGATGAGGATCCTAAGGATCCTCCATACATCCTCCAATGTGATAGTCACCTCTCTAGTAGGTAGAATAAATACTAATATCTCACTATGTCACCTCTCGATGAGGGTTGTTATCATAGCCTGTGAGCCCTAATCTCTGGCATGTATGTGATGTGCCATAATCTCACAATTGCAAGAAATACATGATCCAACTCACCAAGTCCAATACTCAACTATAAAGTAATAGGGTGTATCTCCGTAGACATGATCGAGTCTAAAACAACCTACAAAAAAATAGTGCATGCAATGTCAATCTATCAAAAATCAGGAAAAAAACCTAAGTCAGCTAGCTCTGTAATCAAATGCACCAAAACATGGTCATTTACGACCCTATTTTTTAAATATGCCATTTTATAAATCATATGTGACCTTGATTTTCAAATGCACCATGTTGACATCAAATGTGCCAAACTAGATGCAAACCTATCCTAATCAGATACAACCCACTTTTTCACGTGTGCCAAACTATTATCAAATACACCACTTTAATTTCAAATGTACCATTTCGCATTTCAAATACGCGATATCGGGTTTCATATGTGCAATTTTACCCTTTGGTGCATTTGACTTCCTACCTTTTATGAGCATTTATAACACATAAACCTACACCTAATGACCTAAGGGTTAGATATGTACCACTTGGGGTGCCCCAACTTCCTATTGGTGTTGTCATGCTCTCTATGTCTGATGTAGTGCTCTCAAAATCTCCACCATTTTTGCAATTGGTCCACACTCTAAATTCACTAAGAGCTCTCAATCTCTCAAACTAAGAGTGTGCAACTGAATTGAAAATGACCCCCTAGGGCCTATATCTAGGAAATCAAACCCTAATTTCCTCCATCCCACCCACCCTCAATCCATTTTCCTCATGGTCTAACTTCCTCAAACCCATTCCTTAGCCAACTTGACCCTTTTTTCATCCTCATATTTACTAAACCTCTCATGTTTACTTGTCGTGATCTTAACCCAAAATTCATTTTTTTGGTTGATCTCTCAAGGGGCAACCTACCATCCAACCTTCACCCCTTGGTCCGATGGGTCACACTAGGGCATATCATCATGCAAATTTTTGCACCAACAACATGTCTTTGAAACAATGTAACATGACATATTATCTCAAAAAGGGGAAAAATGTAGACACTTAAAAATGTCTAATGCATTTCTTCTAAATTCAACATCATTTTATGTCATCATATCATGTCATCTACACTAATCAACCCCTTCATCACTATTAAGTAAATGATTTTTTAATTATTTGATTAAGCTAACACAGTTCCCTCTTTAATTAAATTAATTTTAATTATTTCACCATTTTCACTCATCCACTTTAATTAAATATTTTTTATTACTTAATTATTTTCTAATTTTTCTCATCCACTTTAATTAAATAGTTTTAAATTATTTAATTATTTTCTATTTTTTCCACATCTACTTTAATTAAATCATTTTAAAAAATTTAATTATTTCTTCAATTTTCCTTATTCACGTTAATTAAATCATGCATTATTTCTCTATCCACATAATAAACAATATTTAATTAAAATTATGCATTCTTCTCATCCACATAATCACATAATAATAATAATTTAATTAGCTAATTATTCCTCCAAAACTAAATCAATTATTTAATTTATTTAGTTTGAATTTGCGCATTCCTCTAAAAATAAATAAAATCATTATTTTATTATTTGTGGATATAAAATCCCTCAAGCTCCCTTCAGGTTGATAATACTATTTTGCTTGGCTTCCGCCCGTGCCCCATATATTTGAATATCCTCGGCCCCCTTTTTTGAAGAGCTTCGCCAATTGTTGTCACGTCTCTGTCGCACGCTTCTCACAAGGATTTCCTCCTTTGCTTCTCTTCCAAGCCTCGCCATGCTTCTATGTGTCAGTAGTGTGGGAATTTGAAAGCATGCTTCCCTTTGCTTCTCAACTGAGCTCCACCTGCGTGCCACATAGCATCGTTCCACAGACTCTTTTTGGTGGACTCCACAGTTAGCGTTGGTAGAGAAGACTTCTCCACATTTATTCTCTACGAGGATTTTCATCGCAAGGATGGAAGAATGAAAAACAAGCTCTGCCTTGTCACCACGTGTCCTAACTAACTTCATGGGTGAGCGACACATGTTTGCATGAGGTTATGTTGCTTCTACATCGAGACCATCGCCATCATTTGCAAAGGATGCATTTGGCTCGAGGGTGACTGCATTCCATGGCTCAGAATCTTTTCTATTGCAACGGCCTTGGGAAATCATTGTTGTGGACATCATTACTCGTGATGAAGGAATATTTTCTGTTACTAGAGTTTTCAAGCAATGGGATTATTTTCTATATATACTGCTTCTTTTAGAAAATGAGTTCGGAACATATTGAAAAATTGTGAAAAGACACCAGGCCTTTTGTATTGTTTTTAGATTATTGTATAATACTCACAGACTATGCCATTGTTGTTCAACCTTTTTGTTTCTTAGCTATTTGACAAAACATTATACTGTACCATTACTGTAATGAGTAGTTTATTTGTAGAACTTCTATGATTTCAATATAAACTCGTTGATTCAGACCATGTCTTTGACTCTTCTTTTCAATAAATGTGTATGGGAGTTATTTTATGTTATTAGATAAATTATTTAGATTTTCATCTTTGATTTATGATATTCTAGGACATGCAGATTGTTGAACGGGCCCTTAAATCACATCCAAAGGATAGATTCACCGTTCCTACACCCACATATTGGCGCATCGCCTTAGTTAGATCTTTATTTTTTATATTTGTTTCCTTTTCCCATTCCAAAACCCCAATTACAAAAGAATCCAACTTCTTTAAAAACCTGGAGGTCATTCAGTTTATCGCAATTGGTCCCCCCATTAACTGAGTTTCCCATAAGGTTGTTGCTTGTCAAATTTTGGCATCAACAGTTTCTTTTTCTACCATGCCCGATGGGAATATTTAAATGTACCTAAACCTAAAGTGGATGTATGAGCCATCGACCTGTTACTAGATCCCAAATAGAGAATAACCCTAGCTTGCTAGTGCCACCACTAGTAACAGTACAAACTAGAACCCATCCGGTGAACGTTCTGATCCCTCCACCAGCCATGTTTCCAATTGCTAACAAAAATTATGTGGCATTGGATGCTAGAAGCCCCCTTATAGCACTAGTAGCACCCGCCATTTGGGCCCCTATCCCGACCTCTGCTTTAAAATTTGTACCAAAATTCACCGGGGAAGGCTCGAAAACACCATCCGAACACTTGCAAAATGTGGCAAACGTATGTTTGGTGCATAGTGTTACCGACCAAAATATAGCGCTAAGGTTGCTCGTAGCCTCTTTCAGGGGTAAGGTGCTAGATTGGTATTGCACTCTACAAGCTAACACTATCGGTACCTAGGATCAGCTCGGAGATACTTTCTACAAAAGATTTTTGAATGATGGAGATTGGTCTTTGCTATATCATCAGTTGGCGGCCATAAAGCAGGCCCCATATGAAGCCATGACTGACTTCAATGCCCAGTTCCACACAACTTGGCAGAGGATCCAGGCTACTATCTACCCATCGGTCGAGTTGGCATTCATGTTCTACCTAAAATCCATCAATGTCAACATCTCAATGATGATACAATCTCTTAGTAGAACCACTCTACCAGATGCATACAATATTGTTTTCAAGGCAGAGAATAACTTGAAAGACGTCAGGAAGCTGCCACCTTGGCTTGCTATGCCTATATTCCCCAAGATCTTAGTTCCCACCCAAGAAATAGCATCTACCAATGTGCCCACCCCTCCCCAATCTATGTACACATATCTAGGTGTGCCACAAAACATTGCTTCCACATCTGGCTCTTCAAAAGATGAGATGAGTGATTTCAAGGAATTGTTGTGAAATATCTCAAACGAAATAAGTACCATCAAGCAAAACCAGTCTGCGCCTCTGAAGCCAACCTACCAAAATTATCAAGGCAGAAGATCTTCCTACCAACAAAATTAGTTCCAAGGAGCCTCACACACAAATTTGCAGGTTCAAAAAACTAATAAAATAGTGTAAGTGCCTACTTCGCTATAGAATGCTTACCCAAGCTCGAGTTGAGAGCTGACGGTGGGGTGAAACAATCTCGCTAATGACATCAATCCCTGGTGCTTCCCTTGCAGAGATGCGCATATTCCCTAAAACTTCCCATTCGACAACTTACAACAAAAGGTGGCAGATCAACGTAGTCAGGGTGCGGCGTCAAACCCTGGAGGTTATGTATACACCTCTCCCCAGATGGAAAATGTGGTACTCACCGTGCAAATGCAAGGGATGTCCCTAGAGCAAGAAATGGATATAGCTCTCGATCACGCACTCTTCTCATGGATGGAAGAAGAAGAGGCGGTGTTTGCAAATGATGCATCCACATCAAAAGCCCCGCAAGTGCAGTATGATTACAATACTTGCTTTAAGAGGAGATTCATGGGCTAACTAGTCGTCTCATAGCCCAAAAGTGCCTCTGACTAGACTCCTAGTGCCTCCGCAATAGCGCAGCAATTTCAGCCATGAAGGGAAATTGTTATAACCAGGGCTAAGGAATAGAAGCCTTCAAATCCACTACCATTCAATGTGGTGGAACAATTAAAAAAATTCACTGCTAATCCCTTTGGGATATCTTAGCTATGCCAAAGCAAAAATCATTGTTGCAAAAGGCCCTACTTGAAGATGCAGTCATTGAACCAACAGAACAATCACTCAAGGAAAGGGTCGTTGATCCATCACCTCCTGCCAAAGTTCTCACAAATAGTATAGAGGAAGCCTATACTAAAGTTAGAGATAAGTTGAAACCCAAGCCCTTTTTCCTAACTCTTATTGTGGGTAAAAAATTATTGCATAATTTCATGATTGACTCTGGTGCTAGCACAATAGTGATGCCTAAGAAAATAGTTGAAGCCTTAGGACTTGGCTATGAACCTTTAAAAAGGTGGGTTATGTAGCTTGATGGGAACAAGGTCAAAACCATAGGTGTCATTAAGAACCTCCCCTTGACTTTATTCTCCTGCTCGAGTATAACAGTTCTATAAGATATCGTGATCATAGACGTTCCCCCCATGTTCGGTCTCTGCTTATCTTGGGAATTCACTTCAAAGATAGGAAGATATCTTTCCTTAGACTGGTCATACTTGACCCTCAAGACCAAGCATAGATCTAAAATGAAAATAATATCTAAACCTCTACATTCATAACATGTGGCAGATGAAGCCATGATCAACTTTGAGGTCACTCATACCTTTATCACCAAAGAGGAAATGTATTGTACTGAGCTACTAGAGGATGAAAAGGTAATTGAAGACCAGACTAATTCAAAGGAGGTAATCTTAAGTGAATATATAGACACTGATCCTTTTATTAACTATCATGCCACCGAATTGGGGACCTATGTCATCTATAATGAAGATCAAGTGATCTCAAGGGTCATAAAGGAATCTGAGGGTTGTCAAGCCTCAGAATTATGAATGATGCACTTTGATGGAGTGAGATGAAAAGTTGGAGTAGGAGTCAGGATATGTTTGATGTCCCCATCCAATGAAAAGACACTTTGGTCCTTCTACTTCCAGTTCGCTTGTTCGAACAATGAAGCTGAATATGAAGGCCTAGTGCAAGGTCTAAGCCTTGTAGAGAAAATGGGCATCAACCAAATAATGGTGTTCAAAGACTCAGAGCTAGTGGTCAATCAAGTCCAAGGGATTTCCATAGCCAAGAATGTCTACATGAGATCCTATAGACATAGAGTTTGGGACCTGATTGAAAGCTTTGAAGCATTCAATATCCAGACAGTGCCTAGAGAGAAAAATATAGATGTGGACCACACGGTAGCAATCAGATCTCAAATTGATCCTACTTCTAACTTAGTTCACAACATACACTCTATACGAGTGATCGTCTGACCAACAATCCTAGATAATGATCAAAACTGGCAAGTGCTTGAAAATGATGAGCACATCGCCTCATTCATCCAACAGTTGGGAGAGTTTGTTGAGAAACTCCAACCAAAGATTGTGAAGGCCTATGAAGGACAAATTATTCAGCTAAGGTCCAACAAGCTTCCAAAAGGATTGGTCACTCTCGAAAACCTATTCAATTGTGATGATGCAAGAAATGACAAGACGAACTTTGTAGAAAACAAGAGAAACTATGCAGATCTTCAGGTTTGAGATGGAAGGAGACTTAAGGTCGGAAAAGATGCCTCACATCATGATTAAGAAAGACTCGTCTATTTCTATGAGAAATATGAAGGAGTAGTGGCCTGGTCCTATGATGACCTCAAAGGATGTTATCCCAAAATCATCCAGCATACTATAGAGCTAACAGAAGGAGGAAAACATGTTCACCAAAAGCAGAGGCCAATAAATCCAAAGATTGAAGCCTTGATGGCACAAGAGCTGACAAAGCTAATCCAGTCTCAGATCGTCTTCTTGATCAAGTATAGTACATGGGTATCTAACCTGGTTCCAGTCTAAAAGAAGAATGGAGACATCCACCTATGTGTTGATTTTTGGGATTTGAATAGAGCATCCCTGAAGGACCACTACCCCTTGCCTTCCATGGAGTGTATCTTACAAATAGTGGTAGGGCTGGAAATGTTTTCTCTACTAGATGACTTCTTTGGTTACAACTAGATCTAGGTAAAAGAGGAGGACTGACA
This sequence comes from Sequoia sempervirens, assembly GCA_007258455.2. Lineage (NCBI taxonomy): Eukaryota > Viridiplantae > Streptophyta > Pinopsida > Cupressales > Cupressaceae > Sequoia > Sequoia sempervirens. The sequence goes on along the minus strand of VDFB02270651.1, from coordinate 160,541,864 downwards.
CAAAAGAACATTCACTACCAAGTGGGGAACGTTTGCATATGCAAAAATTCCTTTTGGCCTCTCAAATATCGAAGCCACCTTTTAGCAGGCAATGGATATTACTTTCAAGGAATTAATCAATAAAATCACCTTGATCTACCTAGATGATCTTACAGTATTCTCCAAGCATAAGGATGATCATTTTGATCACCTTGAAATGGTTTTTAAAAAAATTCAGGAGTTCAAGATATCCCTAAACCAAAAAAATGTGTTTTCTGAGTGCCACAAGGAAAATTATTGGGACATGTAGTGTCCAAAGATGGAATTGCAATCGATCCAGAGCAGGTGAAGGCAATCAAAGAGCTCCCCCGTCCAGTCAATAAGAAGGGAGTTCAGTCTTTTATGGGAAAGGTAAATTTTGTGAGCAAATTCATTTATGATTTTGTAGGAATAATAAGACCTATCACCCTAATGCTCAAAAAGGATCAATTGTTGAAATGGAAAAAAGGAAGCTAGAGAAGCCTTTAAAAAGGTTAAGGATGTTATATCTTCAACTCTTGTGCTAGTAAATCCAAACCTATCAAAGGAATTTATAATTTATGTATTTAGTAGCAAATCTAGTATCGCTACTGTGCTAACTCAAAAAGATGATGAAGGAAAGGGAGAACATCTGATAGCATTTCACTCCTAGACCTTAAAAGATTATGATACAAACTACAACTTCGTCGAAAGGAAAGTATTCGCCATTATTAAGGGACTCGAGAAGTTTCGACATCTCATATCTTGCAACAAGGTGATTGTATATGTCACACATTCCAGTGTGCATGAGTACATAATGGAAGGAGAAATCGCCAAAAAAAGGGCCAATTGGATCACTAAGATCCTCGAATATGATATTGAGGTCAAGCCCACAAAGATTGTCCAAGGAAGAGGACTGTGTGAGTACTCGACACATGATGAAGAAATGGTAGTTGAAGAAGACCAACCCGAACTTGTTCTAACAAATGAACCCGAGTCGGAAGGTTGATGACTAGCAGACAGGGTAAGATTCATGCATATCAGAAAATATCTGTTGGGCCTTCCTTCGCAGAAGAGAAGAATCTATAGATTGCAGAACAACGGATATGCACTTATTGAAGGGGTCCTCTTCAAAAGGAACTTCAATGGAATTCTAATGTAGTGTGTCACCACAGAACAAGCAAGGAGAATTCTTGACACTTTCCATAGCAGTCCTACGGGTAGACATTTCTCTACAAAAACCACTGCTATCAAAATTATGTGTGTCGGATATTTCTGGCCTACACTATTCAATGACTCACACTCTTTGGTTAAGGCCTGTAAGGAATGCCAATTCTTCGCACCAAGGAGGAAAAACTCTGCAATGCCTCTCAACTCGATAGTGATCAAGGAAACTTTTCCACAATCGGGCCTTGATTTTGTCAGGATAATTAATCCCACCTCTAGCGCTGACACAAATGGATCCTCATGGCTACATACTACTTTACTAGATGGAACGAGGCCATGCCCTTGAAGAATGCAATGGAGGTGGAGATTGTGAATTTTCTCGAGGAATTGGTAACAAGATTTGGCCTGCCAAAGACCATCACCTCTGAAAATGCTAAGGCTTTCCTAGGTTCTAAGGTATGTCAATTCGCACTTGTGCATGGCATATTCTTAAAAATGTCTTCAAACTACTACCCATAGGGGAATGGCCTGGCCGAGTCGACTAATAAAAATTTAGTTTGATATTAAAAGAATTAGGTCCAAACATCAGGAGTGGCATAAGAACCTTCAGGCAGCACTCTAGGAAGACCACATAACCCCTAAGCAAGTTCTCAAGACTTCGCCATACGAATTAGTATATGGGAAGGAAGCGCTATTGACCATCTCCATGGAGATTCTTGCACTATAGTTGCTTAAATCCCTAGAAGTTGAGGAAAACGAAGCCATAAAGGTTCATTTGGTCGAGTTGTTGGAAGTATAGGAGAAAAAGGAAAAGGCCCTGACAGCCATGAATAACTACCAATGGGTGGTTAAGAGGTGGTTTGACAAGAAAGCCTTAGACCAAGGCCTTAAATGCAGAGACCCAGTGTTGAAGTTCAATGAGAGGGCCGCAAAGCTTGGCCAACACGGGAAATTTGATAGTCTATGGGAAGGCCCTTTTAGAATAATTCAATGCAAGCAACACAACGCATTCAAATTAGAAAATATGGAGAAAGAAGCATTGGGGATTCCAATTAACAGAATCCACCTCAAATTGTTCAATTAAGCTTATTAATTGTTATGCCTGTGTAAATATGTAATTATTGTAAATTTTCCTTTGCGTTGTTTTGTTTGGTCAGTCTTTCCAAAGCAACCCATAAAGCAGAGAAACAAACCCATATGCGGAAAATTGAAAATGAACCCATGTGCGAAATTGAAAAGGTACTCAAAGAAGCAGAGAAAAGGGAACCCATAATGCAGAATTGCAAGAAGCAAAAGAGACATAAATTTAATAAAAACTATTCATTCGATGGTATTATATACTTCGATATTACACTTCCAAAATGGATCTTAGGCCATACTTTTAAAGTATATCTATATGCTATGCAGTTTTTTATATACGGTAAAGGCCTTTTCTAGGCATATATACAAAAAACATATGAAAAGTGTTAATTCTTAAATGGGATCAGGAGCATCATCATCAACAGCAACAATGGTGAGTGGTGGAGGATACACCAGGTCCCTAAAATCAGTATACCATTCAACGTCGTAGAACAACACCACATTGTAGCAACAAAGCAAGAAGTGGTAGGTGTGAGTAACCCTCTAGCAGTGCTCTTCACGTGTTAGGATGCAGAATCCACTCAAGAATAGCAACCACGACACCACTACATCTTCTTCAATATGTTTGTGGAGGTTGCTCACCATAGGAATACAAAAGCCATACACCGCATTCACCACAATCTCTCCAAGGCCACCAAGGTACCGCTTCGGGAACATTTCCAGCATGAGTCACAGAATCATCGGCTTAGGGACCTGTATATCAAGCAAGGACACAAAAAAGTGAGAGTAAATGTCGGTATTGACTCTATACTTTTCTTCGTACTCTATGTAGTCCCTACTTAGAACCCACTTCATTGCTATGATAGCCAGTGAATTCTTGTTCTTCGTCATTCACTTCAAACGCTTGTTAGAAACTTCACCTAAGAAAGTTGTCTGACACTTATTGCTTGTGAGCCTAATAGGAGTATTCATGATGCCTAAGTCTGCCCAACTACCCAAGTGCTAATTCTTCCCAATTGCTAAGTGCAATTTTTTTGTTGCCTTTGTGTCTATTTATAGAGAAAGCTGGATATATGAGGTACCTATGTGCCATAAGCATGGTGCTAATCAAGTATTAACTCAAAAACCCTACCAAGAGCTAACTCAAATTTCCCACCCAGTTGTGTCTGCCATGTATGAATTACTGTGTGTGAGGTTAAGGAGAGGTAATTAATTAGCACAAGTTGTTGGTAGTCCCAAGTGATTGTCCATACGGTCAAGAGTTGATGTGTCACGTTGCAAGCATGTTTCAATCCCCAAGGTGGAACTCAAATCTTTTCGAGTACTTATTGCATCTTTGGCTTAATCATTCTTTTTAGGATATTAATTTCCAAGCATGCAAAAGGTTTACATGCCTTCAATTGTCGACTCAATTTCCCAAAAAAATTGTGCCATAAGACATGATTACTAATTGTCATTATGAATTCTTGTCTTTTCAAAAGGGAAAGAAATTCATTTCACATGAGCAAAGGAGCTGGCAGTACATGCCAAATTTAATGCAGAAAGGAAACCGTTGTCTACCACTCTAAGTTGAGAAAAAGCTAAGTGTTGCATGCGAAAGAATAAACAGTGTGAAAAGCTTCCTGAGTACGCTATCCAGTGCAAAGAATTTTGAGTGCAGAATTGTTGAGGAACACAAGTGAATTGCAGTAGGTTTGAGTATCCCAAAAATCCACAGCAGAAGGATATGGCCCAAAATCCTCAGATAAAAGTGTAAGGAGAGGTGATGCAAAGCTTGTTTGACACCATGCATGCAGCACTCATAGCCAATATTTTTGGTGATACCTCTTACGCTTCGCCTAGGATACCAGAGAAGCCGAAGTGGATTTGCACATGGGCCACAGAAAAGCAGAAAACTCACAAGGACCAGAACCAAATAAAATAAGAATGGGATAAAATTTGTGATCCCATCCTCAACACCAACCTTAAGGGTCTTAGGGAAGCAGCTTGGGAAAGAATGAAAGTGGCCACTAGCGAATGTCAGTTGGTGTACAAGCAATGGTTTTGCAGAATCTCGTAGTATATGGTCCCTTTGTCCATTATTTCCTGGAGCTAGTTCATGAGGGCATTCAACGTTTCAACCCAGATACCAACACCATTGAAGGCTAGGAGTTGAGAGTTATAATCAGCGAGGGGGCTATCAAAGACATGTTTTGCATCCAAAAAAGGGACTCTAGAGCATAAAAGATGGATTCATTCACTCCAGAAAAAGGGGACAACTTTTGGAGAGGCAAAAATCATGCTATGGATTTTTATAACCAGGAAACCCAAAGACCTCAGGAAGATTTGGAAAAGCCGCCAAAAATTATAGTTGTGCACATCGCTTTTAAACAAGATATGTAGGATTTCTTCTCTATAATGGATTCCATTTGTGACATGGATGGGGACAAGTGGGTGCAAGAGTTCCAACTAGGTCTGGGTTTTCAGTTGAGGCAACATTCCTTATTCTGGTATGACTTTATGGAAGCCATTGTCTGAGAAATGATGAGCCAAATCAAGGAATACAAAACACAACATAAGTTCAAGTTTCCTTCTCTCCTTGCTCATATGCTTTTACATTAGAACCCTAACTTCTTCAAAAAACATATGAGGTTAGCTATTTTTGATGAAAAGGGAATAAGAAGGTCAGTTTCTATATGGACTCCTCTCCTCTCTGCAACTTATGACTATTATGCATTCTTGGATTATTTCTTGATTCTAATTCTACAAGACTTAAGCGAGGATGGCAGTCTTTATCAACTTTTTGTTGACCAAATAGGGTGGATGTAGAGTTTCACTCCTAAGTGCAACTTGTTTCTCACAGAGGATTTCACATTCATTCGGATGTGTGGCTTTATCGAGAAACCATTCTGGCTCCCGTCATGCGTCACAGATCAGGTGTTGGCCCTCGAGATGTTTCAACTAGTGTCAATTACTGACTATACCTTTTACGAAGGGAAGGCCAAGAAGAAAGGATTTTTCTATTGCCCACTAAGCTTTAGAACAGTGGTTATGGCAAAGAAGCAGACACATAAGCTATTAGAGGCAAAGCTAGCTCATCTAGGGCTAGTATGGATTTGTGACAAATGGCAATATAACCCCAACAATGACTTAGCAAGCATAAATTTTTGAGTAACTCACAGCCCCCGACCTTATTGGGAAAAGTGATGGAATCCCATGTCAGAACAAGATGATCTATTTGTGAACTTGGTTCACATTCCTACAGAGGATAGGAGGTTGCCATGGCTCAAATTCTATTTCCCTTCGGCGAAGTTTAATGAGAAGTTCCAAATGGGTGCCACCCTTCGCAATGGATTGTTCAAGACATGGTTGTGGATGAGGAAAAGATTAGAGATTTTTGGATTTACCGTCAAGAAATCAAGTGCCCTAATGCCCTATTCTAAGATGTAGACACGGATGAAAAATTTGATACTCTATGGAATAGAGCGCATGATGATACTGATGCAAGCGATGATGAGGATGTTGACCCAGAGGAAGCTAGAAAATATACAGGGAAAGGGAAGGAGAAGGAAAAGGAAGTGAAGACAGCCCAAACACAACAAATTGGACAAGCAGCGAAGCAGTCTAGCACAACTACTCTAAAGCTGTGGGAGAATATATCGCATTTGGGAGCCTTGCAGACACACACATGGGCCATGAAAAAACCCAGAGTATCCCAACAACAACTGTTGAAGGTCATAGAGGTGGAAAATTCCCCACTCAACAAAAGGTAGCACACATATGCAACTTCTGAAGAGGGTTAGTAGGAACCTGCAACAAGCCAAGGATCGGAGTCATCCACAGCACAGGTATCTTTCTCTCTCCCTCTTCTTGATTCACAATCCCTGGTTTCTTCCGTTGTCTCTACATCACCTACCAATTCTAGTGTCAAACTTTCTTTCTCTACTTCTATTGCAATGGTTGCGGGAGGTTTCTCCCAATTCTCCCAAGCGGGACAATTCACTTTTACTTGCCCGCGGGTTACTCCACCTTTCATCGAAGCCCAGTCTGCATCTGCTATTGCTTCACCTTTTACATCCATTGCATTGGCTTTGACCTAGCTTGATCAACAAATGGAATCCATTGTACCTCCACTACTTCCTTTGCTCCCAATGAGTCCTCACGCCATGACACAGATTGGGCCTTGATATATTCCCCCTTCTCCCCACAAACACTCTCCCTTCTGAAGAAGAAATCAGTCAAAACCACTACTCTCTCATTCCCTTTTGTTGTTCGTCTCGGCACACCCTTCGCTGGCGAGCTCATTAGATCACTAGTATATTTTTTGTTGAAGGGTGATAAAACAAGACAAGCACAAGATCTCAGGTTCCAAAAGCAAAGGGACAAGGATGCTAAAAGGTCAGCAAAGCCAAAGGTGCAGACACTTTTCAATGAGGCTCAGCAGTCATTTTATTTTAAAACCATGCATTCAAATATAGTCAAGCCTTAGGGGGAGATGTGACCCATAGATTACACCATCTATGCTATGGGACTTGATCTACATGTAGCCTCGCCGCAAGATAAAGTTGAGCTCATGGATGAGACCCAATGTGTGGTGACCACCGACTTTCTCAAGCCCGGTCGCCAACTGAAGAAGAAAGAAGATGAGCTGAAAAATGTTAAGGAAAGGATAGAAGTCCTACTGATGAAGGACAAGGCAAGGGATATTGAATTTTCACGCTTGTCACAACAAGAAGAGGTAGAGCAGGCTAGAATCCAAGGGGAACTTGCAAAGTTCCAATCCCAAGATCCCAACTTGGTCGTTGATCTACAACAGAAAAACCAAGAATTACAGGACTGATTGGCACAAGAAGAGGAGGAGATGTAACAAAAGAATGAAGAGTTTCAGCATCAATGCACTCAATTGGAGCAAAGAATTCAGCAAAAGGACACGAACTTCCAAGGCTGACAAGCTCAATTCAAGAAGGAAATCCAGGAGGTGAGGCTCTCCCTGGATAGGGAATCTACAACCAGAAGCCAGGCTGAGGAAAAATAGCTTGCTGAGTTAAGAGCCTTGCAGGAAAAACTCTCCACTACGGACATGAAGATTGTAAAACTAACACAGGACGTTGGGTCGAGGGATGTGGAAATTGGCCTTTTGAAGAATCCTCCCCAACCCCCTGCTACCCAGTCGAACCTCCTTCTAGAAGCCTAACAACTATATATTTCATACTAGGAAAAGGTCAAGGCCTTTTGTCTGACTCTTCAGTCGACGCTTCAATTCATGGTGGAAGCATCAAGTTTGACCATGGAGGTTCGCAGAATGATTGAACAATTCCCATAATTCATCTCAGAGAAGGTTCCCAAGGCAAAAAAGTTGTTAGATAAGTTGTACACAGTGTTGAACGAGGACTTAGTGAGCATAGGGATCAAGGATTGGAAGTCAGTTGCCAAGACAACAAAAGAATTCATTTGTTGCCACACATCCATCCTCCATGCTAGCGATTGCTCTACCACACTGGGTCGAACTATGACCAACATGTAGATGAAATTCTCCCAACTGACTCAGATGGGCTTGCGCTCCCCATTTCTGTTTGATGATTCGATGGCCATAGTGGAGCAGATCGCAACAAAGATTAAGGAGAAGCAGCAGGACATATCCTCTTTTCAAAACTTCAGTCAACCCCCTACTATTGAGGATATAGAGGGCGTCACTCATCAAATAGCACAACTGCTCTTTCAACTCAAGTCCGGGACCAAGATATCCATGAATTTGTCATTCAAAGAAGTGATCAATCTACACGAAGCATAGGATAATCTACACTCCATATCAATGCCATCCAAGACCAATTGGTTGCCTCTGCAAGTTGCTCTCTCAAAGCTCTGACTTTGTTGCCCAATGAATAAGACTCTAGTCTTAGAACTAGAAATTTTGGGTTCCTCGTTACGCAGGCGAAACACCCCTAGTAGTTGCCAAAAGTTGTGGATATAAAATCTCTCAAGCTCCCTTCGGGTTGATAATACTATTTTGCTTGGCTTCTTCTTGCACCCCATATATTTGAATATCCTTGGCCCCCTTTTTTGAAGAGCTTTTCCCATTGTCGCCACGTGTCTGCCACGTGCTCCTCACAAGGATTTCCTCCTTCGCTTCTCTTTCGAGCCCTACCATGCTTCCACATGTCAACAGTGCGGGCATTTGAAAGCCTACTTCCCTTTGCTTCTCAACCGAGCTCTGCCCGCGTGCCACATAGCATCGTTCCGTGGACACTTTTTGGTAGACCCCATAGTCAGCACTGGTTGCAAAGACTTCTCCACATGTCTTCTCTATGGGGATTGTCATCGCAAGGATGAAAGAATGAATAATAGGCCCCACCCTGTCGCCACATGTCCTAATTGACTTCGTGGGTGAGCGACACATGTCTGCACGAGGTTCTGCTGCTTCTATGCTATGACCACCGCCATCATTTGCAGAGGATGCATTTGGCTCGAGGGCAACTGCATTCCATGGCTCAAAATATTTTTTGTTGCAATGGTCTTGGGAAATCATTGTTGTGGACATCATTTCTCATGATGAAGGAATATTTTTTGTTACTGGTTTTCAAGTGGTGGGATTATTTTCTATATATACTGCTTCTTTCCGAAAATGAGTTCAGAACATACAAAAAAATTGTGAAAAGACACCAGTTGTATTGTTTTTAGATTACTGTATAAGACTCATAGATTGTGCCATTGTTGTTCGACCTTTCTATTTCTTAGCTATTTGACAAAACATTATACTATGCCATTATTGTAATGAGTAGTTTATTTACAAAACTTCTATGATTTCAATATAAATTTGTTGATTTAGACCATGTCTTTGAATCTTATTTTCAGTAAATGTGTATGGGAGTTATTTTATGTTGTTGGAAAAATTATTCAGGTTTTCATCTTTGATTTTTGTTATTCTGGGACATGTAGATTGTTGAACGGGCACTTAAATCACATCCAAAGGATAGATTTATCGTGTCTACACCCACATCTTAGCGCATCGCCTTAGTTAGATCTTTATTTTTTATATCTGCTTCCTTTTCCCATACCAAAACCCCAATTACAGAAGAATTTGGCTTCTTTAAAAACCCAAAGGTCATTCAATTTAGTGCAATTGCCCCCCCCCATTAACTAAGTTTCCCATAAGGTGGTTGCTTGTCAAATTTTGGCATCAACATTATTTTCTAAATATATTAATTCTATCTTTGTTCCTCCAAGTCTAAATTTATTTAGTGATTTGATTAAAAGTCAACCTCAATTCACTCTCACTCACTCCCACTTCATCCTCTCATGTTCAATCCTCCAATTCATGTAGTCACTTAACTCCTCATCACAACCCCTCATCCTACCACATGTTAGGTGCACATTCGTCATGATCTCTCAATAATTCCCATCCATTGATCTCATCTCACATCCTACACCATTGATTTTATATCTCTAAAAGCTATAAAATATTCATCATTTAGCCATTCAAACTCATCCATAATTTTGCATCTAAACTATACTCATTCTATATTGTTTTTGCTAACAAGGTTATGCTTTAAGTATTTGAACAATCCACATACTATTCAAATAACATAACTTTACATCTTACAATGTAGTAAGGCTAGACATTTTGGTGGAGGTAAAGTAGATTAGTTTCATTTACACTATTTTCTTTCATTTTTTTATTGTGCACACACTTCATTGAGATTAGGTCTTTTGATCTTTGAATTGGTATATGATATTGCAATCATTTCCTTTATTTGAATTCATTGGTTCAATTTCCCTTATTCACACTATGATTAAAATGGAATAATAAATATTAATAAGTGTGAAATAAATAATGAAAAATAAAATTGATTGATTTACCTATTTACATGCCAATGTTTGTAAATATGTTGTAGCCATAGTAACTCAATAAGTGTAAATATCCAACAAGGAAACAAGATCTATAATAGGAACTATGAGAAGAAGTGCAACACATGAAAGATCCCCATCCCAATGAAGCATTCATGGATCATACTTGTTATAGTTGATTCTTCCTCCATTTTTTTTAATACCTCAACTAAATGTGTAGTAGTTTGTAGCAAGTAGCAACTATTGCTGCAAGTGATTAAAGCCATTTTTTACCATAACAAATTAGAAATTTGTTACACAAATGAGCTACATGGGAGGTGCAATAGGTACTCAAATAGAGTAAGTCAATCATTGAAGCAACTAAGTGCACTTAAAAAAATTATTAGCTCATAGAAATAAATAAATAATACATATTATATATATTAATAATGGCATGTGATTGTCAACAAGCTACTTTTCAATCACCTACCACTTAGTGGTACTATGAAAATAGTTTTCAGCTCTAACAATTTATTCAACTACAATCCACCATAAATTGGTTTTTTAAAATTTTATTTTTCTAACAATGCCCAAAGGTTTTCATTATTATAATTTATTGTATTCTTTTTAATTTTTAATTTTTTTATAAACTACATATAATGAATCAAATAAAAAAGAAGCTCTCATTTGGATATTGAATTGATACCATCCAAAACTTGGAGTTCCTTTTGTAGCCCTTCAATAATAGTCACTATTGAAATGACCACCAACAAAAATATACATTCACCAAAATCAAACATGCATATTTTCAGACAACAATTGCTACAAAAAGTCTCAATATCATTCAATGCATGCCACTATATATGGAATTTTCATTTAGAATAGTAGAATAGATATGTCCAACAATTTGGTTGGAATGATTGCATACAAAGGAAATAATATTTCCACAAGGTACACTATTGATGAATATCTTTCTTCTAAAACAAATCTTGCCAACACATTTCATATAGGGAATGAAGTTATCTTATCTTCACTTTTGGGGCATTAGAGAGTTCCATACAAAATTCTAAAGTTGTATAAAAATATATGTAGCTTCAAACTATACAAATAATATAACTTCCTTGCCAACGACGAAGTTATGTAGTGAAAGACCAATAGTAGTTTCCCAACTTATTTAGCATGCCCATATAACTTTAGGTAAGTGGATGGATCGATCCCTATGATGGAGTGTGATCATTTGCATTAGAATCTATTCAAGCTCTTTTTTCTTCAATTCAAGCTATCCATAGATATGTGTCTTGTGAAGAATTAACAAATAATATAGTACTGCAAGAGTCTTGGTTCTTGTATATTGAGTTATATGTTGTCATCCACATGATTGATATGAAGTATGATAGTATCAATCTTGTAAAAAAATTATATCCATGAATTTTGATCACTTTAAACAATATGCTTCTCATGATCTCTAAGAGAGAAATACAAGTGAAACTTGTGTATCGCCATATCAATTGGAAAGGCTTATGAAATGTAGATCAAGATGCTCATCTAGAGAAGTAGCATCGACTAGTACTAGTGCAAGAGTGTTGGATAACTTGGATAAGAATTATGTAATAATATTCCCATGACCAAGTATATAAACTATAAATAATATTAAATTTGTGTAAAATACATTTTATAACTCTACAATTAATAACTAGTTTATTCATTAGAAAATGATGGGTAGAGTGATTGATATTATTATATACTTAATATATTTTCATATAATGGAAAAATGGATGAAAATAATATATTATGAATCCTTGTGTAGAGAATATATGATTCAACTCCATACCTCTGATAATTTTATGTATGTGATTGATAGTATAACAACTCATACCTTGATTTGGTACAATGGTCATAAGAATGCTTTTATTAAAAGCATCAGAGAAATAACTGATAAAAGCTTTATCAGTATTTAACCTGAGATGTCTAAAATTCAAGGGCTTTCCCCTTGACTTAACTTAATATTACAAAATCATGAGGTCATTAAGATAATCCAAAGAATCAATAAAGACAATAACATTTTAATAATATTTTGAGACTTTTTAAATGAATCATCATCCATTTTTAGTATTTTGATGTGGTCCTTAATGCATTCAAAGTCATATTTTCTCTACTTGTACTAATCATAATAGTTATTGTTGAATTTAGATCAATAATTTTGTGAGGAATCTATATTTTTACCATGGGCCTAGAAGGATGTGGAAGTTTACGAAAGAAAAAACTTCTAAGCAAAAGATCTTGTAGCTTTCAATTATTCATCTCACATAATTCTTGAACAATTAATATATAAAGTACAATATTTCTTATTGCATCATGAATTTTAACACACAAATTTATGACTTTAATGATAAAATTTGACTCATATTAGGGTGCTTATTTTTGTGAGTTAATACTCCTTAGACATTATGATTTTATAAGAAAACAAGAAGAGCTAAGTCGAATATATTTTAATTGATCATGTTGTTCTTCTAGTTTAATAAAAATACATTCCTTAGTTGTATTGAAAGATTTTAATCATGATTCACCAGTTTCAAGCATATTAATGGAATATAAAGAGACTCTTAAAATCTCACAACTATATGTAGTTTGGACAACTTTATTAGATAAAAAATTAGCAAGTATTTTAGTTATTTTTGGTGGTCATGTTGAAGTGAATGATTAATTATTTGGATGGAATAATAAATATAGTATATTTTTTTATGGATATAGAGTGAGTGGGATTAATTAGGATGGGTATTGTAGAGATGGTGCAATTTTACATGTTTGTCACCATGGATGATATTGTGGTTGTTGTGAGTATTCATTTTTGGTAGAGGTTGTTTCCTCCCACTATAACTACTAGGTAAAGAATAATATTATGAAGAAACATATTGTCTTCCTAATTCAATAGAATTATAAGACATATTAAAATTATTAGGCATACTTGAATCGTTTTGATGTAATGTTTGGAGTTGTCCTTGTGTTACTAAGAAGACTTGTTCATGTCCATATTTATTATCTTGAAGTGTGCTTATAGATTATATCTCATTAACTATGTCTTCCTCCTTTTCTCAAGCAACTTGACTTCCACATTTAGCTTCTTCCCTACAAAAATTAAAACAAAAAATAGTCTAATATTGATCTTCTAATTACATTTCAATAATCTATTATCCCTCTAAAAATTATTGAATTAACCATTCTTACACTTTATGGGAATATTTTTTTGTGGAAATGGTAATGGAGGATCAAGAACATATAGTTTGTATTCATTAGGTAGAGGGAACATAGAAAATACACTTTATGTTAGTAAAATTCACCCAACAATTTATTCTTTAGTTTTTAAATTATTTGAAAGTGGGGGTCTAGGGTAGCAACCCCCAATGGGGTCAAGGGGTAATACCCCTTTTTGGGTCTCAAGGTAGTGCCTTGTATGCAATCAAGGGGTAGAGCCCTCACTGCCAATCACATTTTTATTTTTCGTGGCCTTTAAATTATTCACTTTAAAGGTATTTTTCTTTGTAAATTAACTTATCTAGACTACCTTCAAAATGTAACTTTTAAATATGTTTATGCCCTTTTCCATTTGTTCTTAGTTGTTACTTCAAATTAAATTCAAACTTGCTTATTTCCACCAATTAACTCTCAACATGTGGTGTTAATACATAAATAAGTTTTCCTTCTAATATTTACCAACACCACCACTCATGATAATTTGTTTATAATACATCTACCCTAAAATCTAATCATGCATATATATGATTTAAAATAATAAAAAACAATATTAGTCACCTAGGAAATGTTGACAATCACGCAAGATTTCTTCCAAATATACTACTCTTAACTCAATTCACCAAGCTAATAATACTTTAATGTCTTTTCCTAGTAATAGTACCAAAATGATAGGCCAAAATTGAGGTAGACAATAAGATATATTTAATGTTTAAGAAATAAAAATTTAATTCAATCCTTCTATCAATTTAGGAGCATAAACTTGTAAAATATGTTGTGGCTATATAAATGAGGATTGCAGGTAGTGAGGTGAATATAAATGAAATACAACTATTCTATTGAAAATAAAATCATTCATTTAAAATTGCTTCAATTTTTTTGAACAACATTGCTATGGGAATTGTGTGTAATACCAAGGATTGTGTGCAATAGTAGTACACATACTATTTACAATACTACTTTAGGGACTGTGCAGATGCTATTTTGTTTGTGTAGGCTACAAGAGCTATAATTTGCTCTAAAATTTATATTTAGGTGACAAGAACTATATCTATAATAAAAAACAATGATTTGTAAACTTTGTGACATATTATTTTAACAATCTAAACTAAGTAAATATGTTGAATCTCACACAAGGTAAATGATTAATTCAAATTATTATATTTGAATGAAAAAACAAACAAAAAATTATAATGATTTACCAACAGCAAAATAAAAGAAAATTTTATTTAAATTAGAAAATAAACCAAAAATTATAATGTTTTGCCAGCTACAAAATAAAAGAAAACACATGAACTAATTTAATAAACATCACCAACATCTCTTGAGAGTGGGGAATTCCTCTCAGTCCACACAATGATTAAAATATTAAAATAGAACTCCCTTCAATATTGAATAGTAAGTACTATGATTTATTTTAGAAAATACTACATACCCTCTATCATATTTCTTCCACAGTGTTATATCTCTATTTTTACTATATTCTCTACTATATTCCTTTTCTCATGCCATACTTTGTATTTATAAGAAATAAGGAAAATAAGAGCTTTTATATAGCTTGCAATTCAAAAATAAAATTAGCTACGAATATATGAGCTGGTTTTTCTATAAGTAACAAATCTACTTAAAATATATGAGTTTATTTGCTACGACCAAACCTCACACAAAATACAAAATTTAAATATCATTGGGTTACAAATAATAGAAGAGTTTTGTTTTGGACTATGGTTGTAAAACTTCATTGATTATAATAAAATATTTATTATTTAAGAGACTATAACTTAAATAAACTAATTAGCCAGTGAAATTAATTTGTTGGTAATGCAACTATACGTTATATGAAGTTTTATCTCCATTCTCCATCTTCTTTGATGTACTACAAGATTTATATTATAAAGCTAAAATGGCTAAACTCATTAGTAAATATAATTTAATATTTATTTTATCTTTCTTTACCTAGAAACTAAATTAAATATCTCTTGTTTGATTTAATCACATGTAGTGAAAGGTGGTAAAAATACATGATATAATATAAAAATGGAGTAGAAATTTGGAGATTACAATATAGAAAAATTGTATAAAATATAGAATAAATGGAACATAAATGCCTCCCACCAATTTTTCCTTTATGTAATTATAGTTTTCATGATTTTTAGACCAATATTTAATCAATATTTTGTGTGATTAGTAAAGAATTTTAGGGATTAATTTTATAACAAAATATCAAAATGTTGTACCTTATATAGTTGTCACATATGTGCATTCTTCCAAGGCTTGTGGAGATATATTTAACCTAAAATATAACATTTATATGATTCTTCATTATCTTTGTATTTAAGCACCTTTTATCCATTCTAAAGGCAAAGTTTATCTTTTATACTTTTTTCAATTGTCTCCTAAGCTCGTCAATTGCTTTGAATGTGATAGTTCTGAAAAATAGATTGCTACCGTGTGCTAGTCTCTATAGAGTTCTCATTCCTGCATTGTCAAAGAATAGTTATATCTTGATGTGAACAATAGTTCAAACTTGTGACCCTTCATGATTACCACAAGTTTAACATGGTGCACAAGTCCTTTATTTTAAATTACATCACCAATAATTTATGCAAGAGAATTATATGACTTGTCAACCTTTGCATAATTGTTTGAGAGAAAAGCATAAGTCAAAAATTTTAGTATCCAAAATAAAAAGCAACATTTCTATGAATACTCTCAAGCCTATATTTATATGTAATATATAGGCACTAAGAAAATACACCCACACAACTACCATAGTTTTAATTGGCATCTTAATAATATTACGTTGTCATCAAAATAGTGAACACATCAAAGAAGGTCAACCATGCACACATAATAGTTTATTTAGGTAAAATGAAATAATAATTAGTCATTAGGTTGAAGTATGTATAGCCCTATCCACTAAATCTATGTGGTTGTATGTACACAAAATACAAACAATTTTAAAATGCTTTATAATTCAAAATTTTTGAGCCATCTTTACAAAATTCATTTTGTACATATCATTCTATTATTACAATCTATGAGATGATATATGTTTAATGCATTCTATCAAATAGTTTGTGTTCCTTCAATAAATCAATAAAATGATAACTTGCTTGAGCAACTACTATAATGAATACCTAAAATAGTCTCATTTGATAATCCTATTTGGTGTGTTCTTTGAAGAATAATAAGAATCATTTGAGAAAATCTTCTAGTTTGTCTTCTTGTTGTTGTGACATCATAATAATTTCATCCTTAACTTCTTTTATTTTACAATAATCTTGATATTTCGTAAAAATACACTTTCATATTATCCCATGTGTGAATAGTGTGTTGCCCAAGTCCCATTAAATATCACAATGTAACAAATTTTAATGCAGCTGTAAATAATTTAATTTTTTGAGAATCACTTTTGTAGTCATAGCTATGACACAATACATCAAATTCAAATAATAAAATATTAGAATATTCAACACAAAGACCTCAAAAAATTGGTAAAGTTGAATCAATAATATTTTTCATAGGTGCTTCTTCTTTAGATTGATAATGGGGAATTCAAATATTATAGGGTCATTATTGGACAAGGCTTGATCAACTTCATGATTATGTCTTTGTGCATCAACCATGTTTTCTAATACCCATGGTGTCCAATGAATGGTAAAAGAAGAAGGATGTGACTTATATTGTCTCTCAACTTCTTTTTTATTACCACTTCTTGAGGCATATGATGCTCTAAATTATTTTGCAAGATTAGCTGGATTAAGAGGTTTCCTTGACTATTCAAACTTATCTAAGCTTTCCAATGGAATGTTTGACAATGATTCAAGATCTAATTCTATTTATTCACTTGCATATTTTGTAGTGGTTGACTTAATTGCATATTTTTCTAGATTAGGTTCAACTACCTTATTTTCACTTCTTTTATTCAAAGGTTGTGGCTTAATCTTTTGTATGAGATTTTTTTAGTTTGATGAGCTACTCACAATTTTTTTTTTTGACAAATATACTTTTATAATCTTTATCTCTATTCATAAATGTATATAATTTAAAATAATGCAAATAAAATGTAATTGTTTAAACAAGGTCACAATTGTACAAACTTTTTCCTTGACATGCTAGTCCTAACTCATTTTACTAGGTTGTCAGGCCTTTAAGACTTTCCCTAGAAAAAAATGTCAAAATATTGGGACAAAATTAAAGATAATAATTTTAATTTTATGTTTAAAGAATGGTTGGTACTCAAGTTTGTAATTCAGTTTAATCTTATGGCATTTTGAGGTGTAAACTTGTGAAAGACATAGTGATTGTTTGGTCAAGGGTTGGAGGTAGTAATTTGAGTATAATGAAATGCAATTTAACTTAACAAATGAGTTGCAGACACTAGAATCCCATCTAATGGTTTATCTTAAGTCTACTATTAGAAGGGTTTTTGCTAGAAAAAACTATTTGTTATGGGAAAAATATATCTACTATAGGAATAGAAAGTACTTTGCTCCAAAAATAAATTTACAACTTACTCATACCAAACATACATAAATATATTTAAGAATTATACTATTAAATATTATTGATGTAATAGCTATTTTCATAAATTATTCAAATTATTATCATCATATTATAAATGAATATGCAATTCTACAATTCACACCTCCATTTTCTATAAATAAAAATTACAAAATAACAATCATAGAACAAGAGACACATTGCGTCTGATTCTTGTTGGTAAAATGTTGTTTGATAATGATATTTACATATAATAATTATTACATGAGTATAAATGCATATAATTAAAAATAATATACACAATGTCTATTTGTAGACCACTTTGATTAATGCATTACAAGTTCTAATAAATTATTATATAATTGAAGTTTATAGTCAATATGTTGAGATGAAAATCCTATAACATTTACAAATATTCATTGTGCTTGTTGAAAATGTTGCATTGATTCTACTTGTTGAAGATTAGAAACCAAGCGCTTGTGAAGAGAACAAAGATCATTTCAGCTACAACTTTGCTTTTGTATTGGATATGTGCAACTCATTACTTCTTGCAAAAATGTATGAAGGTGGTTATGGAGAGATTGTTTTTGTTTAATATGTAACTAGCTTTAAGTAGTAGTAATACATTTTTTAAATGTGTATTAGGAAAAAATATTTGAAAGGAATATTTTATTATATATTAAATATTATTATATTAATTAACAACTAATATATGATTATATATCATAAATATATAATAATAATCATATTAGTAGTAATTATATATAGCATATCAAGAATTATATATTTTAATTATAAATATTATCTATTCATAATGAATTCAATATATATTATAAATATATAATATTAATATTAATATATTTTATAGTATGATTATTATATTATATAATATTAACTAGTGGGCGGTTGGGTGGGCTCCCCCTGCCCCTATTTTTGCCACTCGAATTCCTGGGTGGGCATGAGGTGGCTTGGGGATGGTTTTGGTTCTTGCGGAGGTGGCAGTGCCATGTCATTTTGTGGCTTTTCTAAATTGTCGTGGGGAGGTGGTGGCTCATTTAAAGTGTTTTGCTCTTGAAATTCATGGAGTCTATGGTTTTCGGCAGGGGGAATGTATGGATATGTATTCAAGGCGTCGTCTATGCGACACGTCGGGTACAACTATCATTGAATTAACTACTGAAGGGTCGGGTGGCACCTCACTTCATTCGAAGTGATTATGGTTATAGGTGGAAGGACTGCGCCCGTTGCAAATCCTCAGGACAAGGACGGGATGATCGACCCGCCATTATTCAGTTTCGTGTGCGGAGACCTGACTGATCCTCTCACGGGCCTATTAATGGATCTGTTGATTTCATTTTTAATACTTTGTCTTCAGAATTTTGCATTGTTTTTTTATTTCTGTGCAGGGAGCGACTGTCAATGTTCTGCAAATGGCACAGTCGACAAAGTCAAAATTCACCATCCACATTTCGACGGAAGGCTTGGAATGTTTTGGGGTCGACACACCAGTCTCTCTGGTGGCTACAGAGAGGCAGATTGCCTTTCGGGAAGTTACGAACCAGAGACTTAAGAGAATTATGTCTGAGGATGATCCGGTGTCGTTGGTTGCGGTCAAAATGATCCTTGGTAAAGAACACCTGGAAAGAAAGGAGTATGCTAGAGATAATGCCCACTTCTCCTCTCAGTTTCTTGCAGTGCTTCTGGACTTGGAGACCCCGAAGGCGGTGGCTATGGAGTTGATGGTGCGCTTGTTCCGTGCAGACTTGCTTGGTGGACTTGAGGAAATAGTGAAGGCGGCCTTCTTAGGCAAAGGCATTCCGCACCCGGCTGACTTGGTTCTCCTATGGGATTCGGAGGACGCTGTTAAAATTTATCCTTTTCTCTTAGACCTCAAAGGACCTGCTTTGGCGAGGCACAAAAAGATTGCGGATGTGGCTGTGGATTTCCTGAAGCGAAAGCTGAAGATGGTGTCGGTGGAGGGGATGGAGTGGTTGAAAGGTTTTGTAAGTTTCACCGAAATCAATGGTTTTATGTGAGGGTTGGCCTCTGTGTCTGAAGCTTTTAAGTTTTGTAGTTATTTTGTCACTTCTAGTGGACTTCTGCACATATTTTCTTGTGAATTTCATCTTAAGTTGGTGGTGGGTCGGCCCTCGACCCTTCCTCTATTCTAATGGTTATCACGGCTGGTCTTTTGTTGCTT
>VDFB02270651.1:160424483-160521762 GCA_007258455.2 Sequoia sempervirens | reverse complement strand
ACCTTTACCTTTCCAATTAATTGTCTTTGGGATTAGTAATTGCTTGCTTTTTGTGAAAAGATGTATAATCTTTATTTCCTGAAATTAATTGAAATAAGCTAATCCACGCTAACATAATGGTTTAGTTTCTAAGTATTGTATAGGTTATTATGCATAATCGGTCATCATGCTCAGTCGAGTGGATTGAATGCATACTTCCATATAGTTGAAGACAAGCATTGGAAGAATAGGCATCAGAATTTTAGGGAATGCATGGTGGATTGAGTTTTTGAAGCTTTCTGTTATTTTCTGTTAAAAGACTTTATGGCTCACTCTGAGCCTCTTTAATGTTTTATGTTATGGACTTAAGTCCATTAGTTTGTTGAATTCAATTGAATTATTTTTCAGTGGTAATCTTTATCATCTAAATTATAGGATTTTGTTAGCTATTTTTGTATAAATATGCAACCATTAGAAGCAATGATACAAAGAGATCGTTATGTTGTCATAATGTGTTCTTGAACTATGTTTCTGAGTTATAATTTCAATATGAATAAAGCAATTTTTCCCATCTCATTCTAATTTTTATTAGTATTGTGAATGGAATCATCTTGAATGGAGTAATCTTGAAGTTACAAAGTGTGTGATTTGAGCTAAGTGTAGGAGGACCCGAGAGTTGGCCACTCGAGGGACTGTAGAGTAGATAGATAAGTATTCCATTTTTAATTTTTGTTGTCTTCATTTTGTAAATGATAATTGTGAGTGAAGTTTATTTTCATGTGTCAAGCTCTATTAAGTTAATCCTATAGGTTTTAGTCGAGTTTGTAATCTTTAATTTTGTTATCTAAAGTTCCAGAGCACCCACTCTGATTGTTAGTTGCAAGTTAAGTTTTTTTTTGTTAATCACTATATGTTAGTTAAAGGTTGTTATCATTTCACTTTACATTTTTATTGCAAGCACTTTCTTTCAAGTAATTTGCATGCTTTCTAGCATAACCATTTATGCTTTCTAGATTAAACACTCCATGCTTTCTAGTTTATTTATTTCATGCTTTCTAGATAAATAATTTCTTGCTTTTTAGTTTAGCAACCTCTTAGTGTAAGTTATGTTTTAGCTGCTCCAAACATTGACAAAATCTAAAAGGGATAGTCAAGATATTTTCTATTGTGTATAGCCTTCGAACACTACCCGATCGATACAATTTATGCATTTTTTAACTAAAGAGATAGGACCTAACAACAACCTATCATAAGGTGGATAAGGGGAAAGCTACTGCTCCTAGAAATGGTCTAGATAAGGAGGGTTATATTCATGTTAAGCCTTGCAATCAACATAGAGAGCTGAAAATATTTTTCAAGGATAGACAAGAGGATGGGAATTTGAACCACTTTGATGTACTTGATGATTTGGGCCAGCAGGAAGTGAATCCTTGTATGTTGAATTTGGTGTCAAATATCATGGAGGGGGACTTGGAGGCAGTTAGTGATGCATAGGCTCAGGTGGTTTAGGAGGTTGGTATGGTTGATGCTAGCATGGTTGTGGATCAAGTGTTGGTTAACCCTTCCGCTTCAATTGCTATAGAGGATTCATGTAAAGCAACAAATCAGGCCTTGGATGGCAGTATGTCTCCTTCAAACAAGGTTGTTTTGGAGACAGTACAAGGGAAAAAAATTCCCTCCTCTCTTGGAATTCTTCAACAGAACCTCAAGAAGGGAGCTATTGAGAAATCTCTCAAGGTTGGGAGGAAGAAGGATATGGATAAAATCAAATTAATGGGAGAAACGTTGGTGGAATCTGGGTTGGTGAAGACTATTGATTCCCATTTTTCCAGCTCCCAAAAATGATTATTCTTTCTTGGAATGTAAGGGGCTTGAACAATGGCCCCAGAGAAAAATTTGTTCGGGATCTAGTGAAAGCTCATGTTCCTAATATTTTGTTCATTTAGGAGATTAAGTTGTTTGTAGAGAGTATGGGTAACTTGGCTTCTAAAATTTGGTGGCAAATTCAATGCCAATGTATTGGTGCTCATGGTAGTGCGGGGGGATTAGCCTGTTTCTGGAATCCAGTGAAGGATTCTCCTCTTTGGTGGTATTCTAGTAGATTTTCTATCTCTATGGTTGCTTCTTGTTTGGAGCCTGGTGATGTCATTTTACTCTCTAATGTTTATCCTCTGACTAACATTCTTGGTAAGACTTGCCTTTGGTCCCATATTTAGTTTGTCTGCTCCATTGTTCCTTTTCATCCTTGGATTTGAGTTGGGGATTTCAATGCTATTCTCAATTTGGAAGAAAAAAGGGGAGGGCTACAGAGATTGGAACCTTCATCTATCCTCCTTAGAGATAATATTTATATTCTTAACCTTGTAGATGTGAAGCCTAGTAATGGATTATTTACTTGGAATAATAGAAGATGTGGTAAAGACTCAATCTTTGAAAGGCTTGATAGGTTTTTGATCTCTTTTTTTTGGATTGGCAACAACTAGACTACTAGCTCTATAATTTTAGATTGGTGCGGCTCAAATCATTGGCCAATCAAATTCTCTGCTAGTCTTGCCAGAGTCTCCAAGAATCCTTCTTTCAAGTTTCAGCTAATGTGGTTGCGTGACCCCCAACTTCAAGGCCTGTTGCTCAATTGGTGGCCCCATGGGAAACTAGCTTATGGTACTGCTATGTATTCTTTTGTTAAGTAGTTACAATATGTGAATTTTCAACTTAAAAGGTGGAATAGGAAAAGTTTTGGTAATTTATTCCAAGCCAAGTTGAAGGCTCAGGACCGTATGGATGCTATCACTAGTGAGATAAGAGATTCAGGTCTCTTGGATGAGCTTTTAAAGGAGGAGGCTTTCACCTTAAAGGATTTGGAGGAATGGGAGCTATGAGAGGAAATTTTTTGAAAGCAAAAAGCTCAAGTGGAGTGGCTTCATGAAGGTGATAGAAACATTGCTTTCTTCTATAATTTTGTTAAGGCCTGTAGGCATGCGAATTCAATTTATTCTCTTATTTCTTCTAGGGGTGTCCAACTGGACTCCTTGGATATTTCTAGGAAGGCCCAGCAGTATTTTGTAGCTTTGTTCATTGAGGACTCTCCTCAGGTAGATGATGAAGAGAGCCACATCCTTGGTTGTATTCCTTCTCTGGTGTCACAGGAAATGAATGAGAACCTTATGAGACCTATTTCTCTTGATGAATTGGAGGGTGTTATTTTCCATATGAAGAAAGGAAAAGTGTCAAGCCCTGATGGATTTCCTATTAAGTTTTTTTAGGAGTTCTGGGAAATTATAAAATTAGACCTTCTTGAGGTGGTTCATGAATCTCAAAAAAGCAAGCGGATGTTGAAAGCTATGAATGCTACTTTTCTTACTCTGATTCCCAAATGTGAAGGAGCTAATAAGATGAATATGTTCAGGCCTATAGCTTTATGTAATGTGGTCTATAAAATTCTTTCTAAGTGCATTATAGAGATGCTAAAAATGTGGATTAGTAGGCTCATCTTCGAGGAGCAGGGAGGACTCATGGCAGATAGGAAAATCTTGGATGGTGTGGTCATTGTTGCAGAGACTATTCATTCCATGTATGTCTCTAAGGAGAAGGCTATGTTTATTAAGCTTGATATGGCTAAAGCTTATGATAAGGTCAAATGGTCATTCATTCAAAAGGTGTTGTGTTCCTTTGGTTTTGTTGAGGATTGGGTTTCTTCGGTTATGAGTTGTGTTACATCCACCTCCTTCTCTTTTCTTGTTAATGGTGAACCCTCTTCCTTATTTGGTGCTTCTAGAGGTCTTCGACAAGGTGATCCTTTATCGCCATATCTATTTATTCTTATGGTTGAAGGCTTGGGTTGTGTCATGAAAAGCTATGTTTCTCAGGACCTTATTTAGGGGTGGAGTTGGGGCAATGGTGTTCCTACCCAGTCTCATTTGCAGTTTTTTGATGATACTACTTTGATGGGTGTGCCTAATATTATGGAAGCAACTAATTTCCATTAGTTGATGGATATTTATCTTAAGGATTCTGGGAAATAGATTAATGAAGGTAAATCTTCCATCTTTTTCTTTAATACTCCATTGCTCATCCAACAACAGATTGCTCGTAATCTCAGATTTCAAATAGGCCAGCTTCCTATGGTTTATCTTGGTGTTCCTCTTTCTGTTGGTCCCCCTTCACATGTGACTTGGTAAAGTATTCTTGATAAGTTTTGGCTACGGGTGAGTCATTAGACATATAGATGGTTTTCCTTTTCTAGGAGGGCATTGCTTTTGAAGTTTGTGATTCAGGTTCTTCCCAATTATAGATGTATGCTTCAGGTGGCACCTAGGAGCTTTATTAAGGAACTGGATGCTCTTTCAAGGCAATTCCTTTGGGAAAGTAACTTGGCTTCTTGAAAGTGGAGCTTGATTAATTGGGAGACCGTTTGTGGACTGAAATAGGATGGGGGCCTTGGTTTGAGACAAGCTAGCCTCATTGGTGAGGCTCTAGCTACCAAGCTTTATTGGAGGTGGTGCAATAATCAGGACCAAATTTGGGCTAGGATTCTTTTCAACAAATATCTAAGGGGGGTTGCAAAAGATGAGGTTCCTCGTGTTGGTTTGGTGGGTAAAGGTTCTATCATTTGGAATACTCTCAAGAAGGGCACCAATTTGATTAAGAGATGATTATTTTGGATTTGCAATAGGGGTTATGAAGCCCTCTTTTGGCAAGATTCTTGGGATGGTTTCCCTTCTATTTTTTCTATGTACCCTCAATTGTAGGATCTTTGTCATTTGTTCTCTAAAGCTCGTTGGTCTCGGGTGGTAGATTTCAAACATTCTATTATTCTAAGGTAGGTGGAAGTCTCTAGATGGAAAGACCCCAGTGAGTGGCCGGTTGGTGGCTTTCTTGAAGACCATGCTGAGCTAAGGAGGATTTTAGAAGGAAAATTTTTCAGTTCTATTGAGGAGAAGGATATCTTGGCTTGGGTCTAGACCCCAAGGGATCCTATTCAGTGGTTGTTGGATATCAAGAGTTGTACCTTTAGAAGTATGGGAGGGAGGAAATCAATTGGTGGAAGAATTCTTAGAAAAAAATTTCATGGCCTGAATGTAACTACTTCTTATGGATTCTTGCATCGGTGCCTCACATGGAATAATATTCATAAGCATGGATTTCAAGGATCATCCATCTATGTTCTATGTGGTAATAGTGAAGAGGATTATTCTCATCTATTTTTTCATTGTTCTTTTTCCAGAGACATTTAGCATCTTTGGTGGGGTTGTTGGAGGAAAACTTGTGTTCATGCTTCCTCCCTGGTTGATTTCTGGAGAAGTTTGGGTAGACCTCTGGCACAAGCCTCCTTTCTTCAAATTGTGTGGTACATTGTCCCCTCCATTCTATGATAGATTTGGCTTGAAAGAAATCGTAGGATTTTTAGGGGGTGTAAGATGGTGGTTCATCAACTATGGCAGAGGATTGTTGGAATGATTCAAGAGACTGTGAATGCCAAGTGTGAAGTGCCTTTTTCCCTTGGATAAAGGGGATGAAAAAATTATTGATGCTAGCATTAATGAGAGTCCCTGTAGTAGGAAAATCTAACTTGAGAAAAACTCTAAAAAGTGGTCACTAACTTCCCTCTCGTTAGTGTTAAGAAATGCATTGATAGTTCTTGAGAATGTCCCCAGGCACTAAGTGGTAAGGAGTTGGAAGGGACATGGCTGGTAATGTCATTTTCTTCTTTTCTATGTATAGGGGGCAGCAAAGTAATGACTTTATGGAAGGTTTGGCGATTTTATATGATATTGAGAGGGCTTGTGCTCTGGGATGGTGGCAGATTATTTGTGAGTCAGTTTCTTAGGTTTTGATCAATATGTTGAATAATCAAATTTTAGCCAGTGTCAATTGGCATCTTGACTCGATGGGTAGGAAAATTCTTAGATTGACTTCCATGTTAGAGGTTGTCACCTTTTTCCATATAGTGTGGCAAATTGTTTGGCAAAATGGGCATCTGAGAATGTTGGAAGTTGGCAGGTGGAAGATTAGGAGCAATTATCCTGGGAGTATTCATGCAATCTTGCTAGGTTGATTTTAGCAAAGAAGAGAGAGTAATGGTTTTGGGATAGTTTCTTTGATTTAGATGTTTTGGGGTTTTGTTTTTACCTTAGGGATTTTTTTGGGAATCTTTTGAATCTTCCTTTGTTGAATTCTCTTTGATTAAATAAATTTTTACCCCCTTTTCTTTAAATATATATACATATATATACATATATATATGTATGTATGTATATACATTATATATAATATTGTATATATACATATATATATATATGCATACATATATACATATAATACATATATACATATTTATACAACAATAATATACATACCCACTATATACATATATATATGTGTATATATACATATATATAAACAATATCATGAACC
Organism: Sequoia sempervirens; assembly: GCA_007258455.2. Lineage (NCBI taxonomy): Eukaryota > Viridiplantae > Streptophyta > Pinopsida > Cupressales > Cupressaceae > Sequoia > Sequoia sempervirens. The sequence continues at coordinate 160,515,369 of VDFB02270651.1, read as the reverse complement.
ATCGTGATATATGAAATGTCATACAAGGCTGCCAGAGCCATGAATATGCATATATACATGTAGACACAAGCATAATCGAAATGTTTCATCATCATGTGTATGAATTTGCATGTTTCTCTGCAAGGAACTCCTTAATATTTTTAAAGGATTGGGCCAGGAGGACAGCCCTCAGTTGTTTTCCATTTCTGCAAATGGATTCCTGGTGTGTGGCACACTGTGGCCTATCTTTGTCTGTAATGCCTTATCAAGGTTGTGATGGTTGAGGTTGTGGTATTATGGATCCTCCCATCACTGATCTACCCACTAATCTAGCTCATTATGAGGCTCCTAATCAACTCCTCAATGAAAAATTAGGATTCCTCCTCTCTATTGGTACTACCACCTCATACAAAGTCCTACAATAGGTAGCCTCCTGTATGTGCCACCTCATCTCCCTCATAACCTATGAAATGGAGACTCTACCTGAGCCTCCAACCACGACCTCTACCTACCACCATTGATCTATCTTGACATCTCTCTTAGTTTTTCTATGAATCAACCGCACTGAGAGGTTGTCCCTCCTCATCATCCTCTAAGTCAACTATAATGAAAGGCCATCCCTCTCTCTCCTATATCCATCACTCTCTGTGTGAGCTTGGTCTCACTCAGATAAGGCTACTATTAGTTGTACCCCTATGTCCATGTCTCTATCATCTTCATTTACTCCTCACTCACCATCACCCCCATATCCTCCTCTCCATCCATATCCACCATCTCCTCCTCCCAATCCACTCCAACCCTCCACCATCACATACTCCCCTCCCCATATATCATCACCACCTCCCACCTGTTATCCATCATCTACCCCTCCATCCCCACCATCGCCTCTCCCTCCATCCCTACCATCACCCCCACCCCCAACTCCCTCATCACCTCCACCTGTATCACTCCCCTCCATTCATTTTCATAGTTGATGGGCCCTAGCTATCTTAGCATCTCGTCAATATCTCCCACTACACCTCCACCTAGGTGATTCAATCTAACCAACTAAAATGTTTCCCACCATAAGTCATAATTAGGTGTTATCCTTGCATCCCTAATAAATGAACTCCATTCCCACCAAATAGGCACCAATGACTCAAAATCTACAATAGTTTTCTTCGTGTCTATCATAGGCCCCCACTCTTTGATCTCTCACTAAGTGCAAGAAAACATAGCCTCCTCGTTTGGAGTTCCCTGCACCTTTGCAAATTATTTCTTGACTCTCTTTGGAAGGTACCTCTCTATTGTGTGACCAAATCAAGCATCTAGGTTGTCTACAAAATACCAAATGATTTTCATCATCAACCCAAGCCTCGGATAATATCCATGGTCTCCAAATAAAGTGATCTATGTCATCCAAGACTCTCCTCCAATAATCAAGGTCTCCTAATTTCCAATGCATCAAGGCACCCTCATAAACATGCACATATGGGGAAGTCATTGTGGCATGGTCCATAGCCCATAGGATGAGTAATTTTAATGTGCTCCCATGCCCAAACATGGAGCAATGTGATGCCATAGGATAAGCTAGCATCATGCCAATAAACCACTTGGTGCATGTCGTGATAGATATAGGCTAGTACACAAGGTCCCCATACAAACACAATGCCATATATAAGAATCCTCTTGAGGACTCAACACCATCTAATAAATAAACCCATAGATCTCTAATATGGGACTAGCACACCACCAATCAATCTAGCTAATACAAGTGGGAGATTGTTGAACCTCTCTGTAGCTCTCCATAGATCTATGTCACCATCCTCAATGACAAGATCATCACCTAGAAAAACCATCGCCAGTGCATCCTCTCTTGTTTAAATATTATAAACAACCCTAGCACCATGGATGAGGATCCTAAGGATCCTCCATACATCCTCCAATGTGATAGTCACCTCTCTAGTAGGTAGAATAAATACTAATATCTCACTATGTCACCTCTCGATGAGGGTTGTTATCATAGCCTGTGAGCCCTAATCTCTGGCATGTATGTGATGTGCCATAATCTCACAATTGCAAGAAATACATGATCCAACTCACCAAGTCCAATACTCAACTATAAAGTAATAGGGTGTATCTCCGTAGACATGATCGAGTCTAAAACAACCTACAAAAAAATAGTGCATGCAATGTCAATCTATCAAAAATCAGGAAAAAAACCTAAGTCAGCTAGCTCTGTAATCAAATGCACCAAAACATGGTCATTTACGACCCTATTTTTTAAATATGCCATTTTATAAATCATATGTGACCTTGATTTTCAAATGCACCATGTTGACATCAAATGTGCCAAACTAGATGCAAACCTATCCTAATCAGATACAACCCACTTTTTCACGTGTGCCAAACTATTATCAAATACACCACTTTAATTTCAAATGTACCATTTTGCATTTCAAATACGCGATATCGGGTTTCATATGTGCAATTTTACCCTTTGGTGCATTTGACTTCCTACCTTTTATGAGCATTTATAACACATAAACCTACACCTAATGACCTAAGGGTTAGATATGTACCACTTGGGGTGCCCCAACTTCCTATTGGTGTTGTCATGCTCTCTATGTCTGATGTAGTGCTCTCAAAATCTCCACCATTTTTGCAATTGGTCCACACTCTAAATTCACTAAGAGCTCTCAATCTCTCAAACTAAGAGTGTGCAACTGAATTGAAAATGACCCCCTAGGGCCTATATCTAGGAAATCAAACCCTAATTTCCTCCATCCCACCCACCCTCAATCCATTTTCCTCATGGTCTAACTTCCTCAAACCCATTCCTTAGCCAACTTGACCCTTTTTTCATCCTCATATTTACTAAACCTCTCATGTTTACTTGTCGTGATCTTAACCCAAAATTCATTTTTTTGGTTGATCTCTCAAGGGGCAACCTACCATCCAACCTTCACCCCTTGGTCCGATGGGTCACACTAGGGCATATCATCATGCAAATTTTTGCACCAACAACATGTCTTTGAAACAATGTAACATGACATATTATCTCAAAAAGGGGAAAAATGTAGACACTTAAAAATGTCTAATGCATTTCTTCTAAATTCAACATCATTTTATGTCATCATATCATGTCATCTACACTAATCAACCCCTTCATCACTATTAAGTAAATGATTTTTTAATTATTTGATTAAGCTAACACAGTTCCCTCTTTAATTAAATTAATTTTAATTATTTCACCATTTTCACTCATCCACTTTAATTAAATATTTTTTATTACTTAATTATTTTCTAATTTTTCTCATCCACTTTAATTAAATAGTTTTAAATTATTTAATTATTTTCTATTTTTTCCACATCTACTTTAATTAAATCATTTTAAAAAATTTAATTATTTCTTCAATTTTCCTTATTCACGTTAATTAAATCATGCATTATTTCTCTATCCACATAATAAACAATATTTAATTAAAATTATGCATTCTTCTCATCCACATAATCACATAATAATAATAATTTAATTAGCTAATTATTCCTCCAAAATTAAATCAATTATTTAATTTATTTAGTTTGAATTTGCGCATTCCTCTAAAAATAAATAAAATCATTATTTTATTATTTGTGGATATAAAATCCCTCAAGCTCCCTTCAGGTTGATAATACTATTTTGCTTGGCTTCCGCCCGTGCCCCATATATTTGAATATCCTCGGCCCCCTTTTTTGAAGAGCTTCGCCAATTGTTGTCACGTCTCTGTCGCACGCTTCTCACAAGGATTTCCTCCTTTGCTTCTCTTCCAAGCCTCGCCATGCTTCTATGTGTCAGTAGTGTGGGAATTTGAAAGCATGCTTCCCTTTGCTTCTCAACTGAGCTCCACCTGCGTGCCACATAGCATCGTTCCACAGACTCTTTTTGGTGGACTCCACAGTTAGCGTTGGTAGAGAAGACTTCTCCACATTTATTCTCTACGAGGATTTTCATCGCAAGGATGGAAGAATGAAAAACAAGCTCTGCCTTGTCACCACGTGTCCTAACTAACTTCATGGGTGAGCGACACATGTTTGCATGAGGTTATGTTGCTTCTACATCGAGACCATCGCCATCATTTGCAAAGGATGCATTTGGCTCGAGGGTGACTGCATTCCATGGCTCAGAATCTTTTCTATTGCAACGGCCTTGGGAAATCATTGTTGTGGACATCATTACTCGTGATGAAGGAATATTTTCTGTTACTAGAGTTTTCAAGCAATGGGATTATTTTCTATATATACTGCTTCTTTTAGAAAATGAGTTCGGAACATATTGAAAAATTGTGAAAAGACACCAGGCCTTTTGTATTGTTTTTAGATTATTGTATAATACTCACAGACTATGCCATTGTTGTTCAACCTTTTTGTTTCTTAGCTATTTGACAAAACATTATACTGTACCATTACTGTAATGAGTAGTTTATTTGTAGAACTTCTATGATTTCAATATAAACTTGTTGATTCAGACCATGTCTTTGACTCTTCTTTTCAATAAATGTGTATGGGAGTTATTTTATGTTATTAGATAAATTATTTAGATTTTCATCTTTGATTTATGATATTCTAGGACATGCAGATTGTTGAACGGGCCCTTAAATCACATCCAAAGGATAGATTCACCGTTCCTACACCCACATATTGGCGCATCGCCTTAGTTAGATCTTTATTTTTTATATTTGTTTCCTTTTCCCATTCCAAAACCCCAATTACAAAAGAATCCAACTTCTTTAAAAACCTGGAGGTCATTCAGTTTAGCGCAATTGGTCCCCCCATTAACTGAGTTTCCCATAAGGTTGTTGCTTGTCAAATTTTGGCATCAACAGTTTCTTTTTCTACCATGCCCGATGGGAATATTTAAATGTACCTAAACCTAAAGTGGATGTATGAGCCATCGACCTGTTACTAGATCCCAAATAGAGAATAACCCTAGCTTGCTAGTGCCACCACTAGTAACAGTACAAACTAGAACCCATCCGGTGAACGTTCTGATCCCTCCACCAGCCATGTTTCCAATTGCTAACAAAAATTATGTGGCATTGGATGCTAGAAGCCCCCTTATAGCACTAGTAGCACCCGCCATTTGGGCCCCTATCCCGACCTCTGCTTTAAAATTTGTACCAAAATTCACTGGGGAAGGCTCGAAAACACCATCCGAACACTTGCAAAATGTGGCAAACGTATGTTTGGTGCATAGTGTTACCGACCAAAATATAGCGCTAAGGTTGCTCGTAGCCTCTTTCAGGGGTAAGGTGCTAGATTGGTATTGCACTCTACAAGCTAACACTATCGGTACCTAGGATCAGCTCGGAGATACTTTCTACAAAAGATTTTTGAATGATGGAGATTGGTCTTTGCTATATCATCAGTTGGCGGCCATAAAGCAGGCCCCATATGAAGCCATGACTGACTTCAATGCCCAGTTCCACACAACTTGGCAGAGGATCCAGGCTACTATCTACCCATCGGTCGAGTTGGCATTCATGTTCTACCTAAAATCCATCAATGTCAACATCTCAATGATGATACAATCTCTTAGTAGAACCACTCTACCAGATGCATACAATATTGTTTTCAAGGCAGAGAATAACTTGAAAGACGTCAGGAAGCTGCCACCTTGGCTTGCTATGCCTATATTCCCCAAGATCTTAGTTCCCACCCAAGAAATAGCATCTACCAATGTGCCCACCCCTCCCCAATCTATGTACACATATCTAGGTGTGCCACAAAACATTGCTTCCACATCTGGCTCTTCAAAAGATGAGATGAGTGATTTCAAGGAATTGTTGTGAAATATCTCAAACGAAATAAGTACCATCAAGCAAAACCAGTCTGCGCCTCTGAAGCCAACCTACCAAAATTATCAAGGCAGAAGATCTTCCTACCAACAAAATTAGTTCCAAGGAGCCTCACACACAAATTTGCAGGTTCAAAAAACTAATAAAATAGTGTAAGTTCCTACTTCGCTATAGAATGCTTACCCAAGCTCGAGTTGAGAGCTGACGGTGGGGTGAAACAATCTCGCTAATGACATCAATCCCTGGTGCTTCCCTTGCAGAGATGCGCATATTCCCTAAAACTTCCCATTCGACAACTTACAACAAAAGGTGGCAGATCAACGTAGTCAGGGTGCGGCGTCAAACCCTGGAGGTTATGTATACACCTCTCCCCAGATGGAAAATGTGGTACTCACCGTGCAAATGCAAGGGATGTCCCTAGAGCAAGAAATGGATATAGCTCTCGATCACGCACTCTTCTCATGGATGGAAGAAGAAGAGGCGGTGTTTGCAAATGATGCATCCACATCAAAAGCCCCACAAGTGCAGTATGATTACAATACTTGCTTTAAGAGGAGATTCATGGGCTAACTAGTCGTCTCATAGCCCAAAAGTGCCTCCGACTAGACTCCTAGTGCCTCCGCAATAGCGCAGCAATTTCAGCCATGAAGGGAAATTGTTATAACCAGGGCTAAGGAATAGAAGCCTTCAAATCCACTACCATTCAATGTGGTGGAACAATTAAAAAAATTCACTGCTAATCCCTTTGGGATATCTTAGCTATGCCAAAGCAAAAATCATTGTTGCAAAAGGCCCTACTTGAAGATGCAGTCATTGAACCAACAGAACAATCACTCAAGGAAAGGGTCGTTGATCCATCACCTCCTGCCAAAGTTCTCACAAATAGTATAGAGGAAGCCTATACTAAAGTTAGAGATAAGTTGAAACCCAAGCCCTTTTTCCTAACTCTTATTGTGGGTAAAAAATTATTGCATAATTTCATGATTGACTCTGGTGCTAGCACAATAGTGATGCCTAAGAAAATAGTTGAAGCCTTAGGACTTGGCTATGAACCTTTAAAAAGGTGGGTTATGTAGCTTGATGGGAACAAGGTCAAAACCATAGGTGTCATTAAGAACCTCCCCTTGACTTTATTCTCCTGCTCGAGTATAACAGTTCTATAAGATATCGTGATCATAGACGTTCCCCCCATGTTCGGTCTCTGCTTATCTTGGGAATTCACTTCAAAGATAGGAAGATATCTTTCCTTAGACTGGTCATACTTGACCCTCAAGACCAAGCATAGATCTAAAATGAAAATAATATCTAAACCTCTACATTCATAACATGTGGCAGATGAAGCCATGATCAACTTTGAGGTCACTCATACCTTTATCACCAAAGAGGAAATGTATTGTACTGAGCTACTAGAGGATGAAAAGGTAATTGAAGACCAGACTAATTCAAAGGAGGTAATCTTAAGTGAATATATAGACACTGATCCTTTTATTAACTATCATGCCACCGAATTGGGGACCTATGTCATCTATAATGAAGATCAAGTGATCTCAAGGGTCATAAAGGAATCTGAGGGTTGTCAAGCCTCAGAATTATGAATGATGCACTTTGATGGAGTGAGATGAAAAGTTGGAGTAGGAGTCAGGATATGTTTGATGTCCCCATCCAATGAAAAGACACTTTGGTCCTTCTACTTCCAGTTCGCTTGTTCGAACAATGAAGCTGAATATGAAGGCCTAGTGCAAGGTCTAAGCCTTGTAGAGAAAATGGGCATCAACCAAATAATGGTGTTCAAAGACTCAGAGCTAGTGGTCAATCAAGTCCAAGGGATTTCCATAGCCAAGAATGTCTACATGAGATCCTATAGACATAGAGTTTGGGACCTGATTGAAAGCTTTGAAGCATTCAATATCCAGACAGTGCCTAGAGAGAAAAATATAGATGTGGACCACACGGTAGCAATCAGATCTCAAATTGATCCTACTTCTAACTTAGTTCACAACATACACTCTATACGAGTGATCGTCTGACCAACAATCCTAGATAATGATCAAAACTGGCAAGTGCTTGAAAATGATGAGCACATCGCCTCATTCATCCAACAGTTGGGAGAGTTTGTTGAGAAACTCCAACCAAAGATTGTGAAGGCCTATGAAGGACAAATTATTCAGCTAAGGTCCAACAAGCTTCCAAAAGGATTGGTCACTCTCGAAAACCTATTCAATTGTGATGATGCAAGAAATGACAAGACGAACTTTGTAGAAAACAAGAGAAACTATGCAGATCTTCAGGTTTGAGATGGAAGGAGACTTAAGGTCGGAAAAGATGCCTCACATCATGATTAAGAAAGACTCGTCTATTTCTATGAGAAATATGAAGGAGTAGTGGCCTGGTCCTATGATGACCTCAAAGGATGTTATCCCAAAATCATCCAGCATACTATAGAGCTAACAGAAGGAGGAAAACATGTTCACCAAAAGCAGAGGCCAATAAATCCAAAGATTGAAGCCTTGATGGCACAAGAGCTGACAAAGCTAATCCAGTCTCAGATCGTCTTCTTGATCAAGTATAGTACATGGGTATCTAACCTGGTTCCAGTCTAAAAGAAGAATGGAGACATCCACCTATGTGTTGATTTTTGGGATTTGAATAGAGCATCCCTGAAGGACCACTACCCCTTGCCTTCCATGGAGTGTATCTTACAAATAGTGGTAGGGCTGGAAATGTTTTCTCTACTAGATGACTTCTTTGGTTACAACTAGATCTAGGTAAAAGAGGAGGACTGACACAAAAGAACATTCACTACCAAGTGGGGAACGTTTGCATATGCAAAAATTCCTTTTGGCCTCTCAAATATCGAAGCCACCTTTTAGCAGGCAATGGATATTACTTTCAAGGAATTAATCAATAAAATCACCTTGATCTACCTAGATGATCTTACAGTATTCTCCAAGCATAAGGATGATCATTTTGATCACCTTGAAATGGTTTTTAAAAAAATTCAGGAGTTCAAGATATCCCTAAACCAAAAAAATGTGTTTTCTGAGTGCCACAAGGAAAATTATTGGGACATGTAGTGTCCAAAGATGGAATTGCAATCGATCCAGAGCAGGTGAAGGCAATCAAAGAGCTCCCCCGTCCAGTCAATAAGAAGGGAGTTCAGTCTTTTATGGGAAAGGTAAATTTTGTGAGCAAATTCATTTATGATTTTGTAGGAATAATAAGACCTATCACCCTAATGCTCAAAAAGGATCAATTGTTGAAATGGAAAAAAGGAAGCTAGAGAAGCCTTTAAAAAGGTTAAGGATGTTATATCTTCAACTCTTGTGCTAGTAAATCCAAACCTATCAAAGGAATTTATAATTTATGTATTTAGTAGCAAATCTAGTATCGCTACTGTGCTAACTCAAAAAGATGATGAAGGAAAGGGAGAACATCTGATAGCATTTCACTCCTAGACCTTAAAAGATTATGATACAAACTACAACTTCGTCGAAAGGAAAGTATTCGCCATTATTAAGGGACTCGAGAAGTTTCGACATCTCATATCTTGCAACAAGGTGATTGTATATGTCACACATTCCAGTGTGCATGAGTACATAATGGAAGGAGAAATCGCCAAAAAAAGGGCCAATTGGATCACTAAGATCCTCGAATATGATATTGAGGTCAAGCCCACAAAGATTGTCCAAGGAAGAGGACTGTGTGAGTACTCGACACATGATGAAGAAATGGTAGTTGAAGAAGACCAACCCGAACTTGTTCTAACAAATGAACCCGAGTCGGAAGGTTGATGACTAGCAGACAGGGTAAGATTCATGCATATCAGAAAATATCTGTTGGGCCTTCCTTCGCAGAAGAGAAGAATCTATAGATTGCAGAACAACGGATATGCACTTATTGAAGGGGTCCTCTTCAAAAGGAACTTCAATGGAATTCTAATGTAGTGTGTCACCACAGAACAAGCAAGGAGAATTCTTGACACTTTCCATAGCAGTCCTACGGGTAGACATTTCTCTACAAAAACCACTGCTATCAAAATTATGTGTGTCGGATATTTCTGGCCTACACTATTCAATGACTCACACTCTTTGGTTAAGGCCTGTAAGGAATGCCAATTCTTCGCACCAAGGAGGAAAAACTCTGCAATGCCTCTCAACTCGATAGTGATCAAGGAAACTTTTCCACAATCGGGCCTTGATTTTGTCAGGATAATTAATCCCACCTCTAGCGCTGACACAAATGGATCCTCATGGCTACATACTACTTTACTAGATGGAACGAGGCCATGCCCTTGAAGAATGCAATGGAGGTGGAGATTGTGAATTTTCTCGAGGAATTGGTAACAAGATTTGGCCTGCCAAAGACCATCACCTCTGAAAATGCTAAGGCTTTCCTAGGTTCTAAGGTATGTCAATTCGCACTTGTGCATGGCATATTCTTAAAAATGTCTTCAAACTACTACCCATAGGGGAATGGCCTGGCCGAGTCGACTAATAAAAATTTAGTTTGATATTAAAAGAATTAGGTCCAAACATCAGGAGTGGCATAAGAACCTTCAGGCAGCACTCTAGGAAGACCACATAACCCCTAAGCAAGTTCTCAAGACTTCGCCATACGAATTAGTATATGGGAAGGAAGCGCTATTGACCATCTCCATGGAGATTCTTGCACTATAGTTGCTTAAATCCCTAGAAGTTGAGGAAAACGAAGCCATAAAGGTTCATTTGGTCGAGTTGTTGGAAGTATAGGAGAAAAAGGAAAAGGCCCTGACAGCCATGAATAACTACCAATGGGTGGTTAAGAGGTGGTTTGACAAGAAAGCCTTAGACCAAGGCCTTAAATGCAGAGACCCAGTGTTGAAGTTCAATGAGAGGGCCGCAAAGCTTGGCCAACACGGGAAATTTGATAGTCTATGGGAAGGCCCTTTTAGAATAATTCAATGCAAGCAACACAACGCATTCAAATTAGAAAATATGGAGAAAGAAGCATTGGGGATTCCAATTAACAGAATCCACCTCAAATTGTTCAATTAAGCTTATTAATTGTTATGCCTGTGTAAATATGTAATTATTGTAAATTTTCCTTTGCGTTGTTTTGTTTGGTCAGTCTTTCCAAAGCAACCCATAAAGCAGAGAAAACGAACCCATATGCGGAAAATTGAAAATGAACCCATGTGCGAAATTGAAAAGGTACTCAAAGAAGCAGAGAAAAGGGAACCCATAATGCAGAATTGCAAGAAGCAAAAGAGACATAAATTTAATAAAAACTATTCATTCGATGGTATTATATACTTCGATATTACACTTCCAAAATGGATCTTAGGCCATACTTTTAAAGTATATCTATATGCTATGCAGTTTTTTATATACGGTAAAGGCCTTTTCTAGGCATATATACAAAAAACATATGAAAAGTGTTAATTCTTAAATGGGATCAGGAGCATCATCATCAACAGCAACAATGGTGAGTGGTGGAGGATACACCAGGTCCCTAAAATCAGTATACCATTCAACGTCGTAGAACAACACCACATTGTAGCAACAAAGCAAGAAGTGGTAGGTGTGAGTAACCCTCTAGCAGTGCTCTTCACGTGTTAGGATGCAGAATCCACTCAAGAATAGCAACCACGACACCACTACATCTTCTTCAATATGTTTGTGGAGGTTGCTCACCATAGGAATACAAAAGCCATACACCACATTCACCACAATCTCTCCAAGGCCACCAAGGTACCGCTTCGGGAACATTTCCAGCATGAGTCACAGAATCATCGGCTTAGGGACCTGTATATCAAGCAAGGACACAAAAAAGTGAGATTAAATGTCGGTATTGACTCTATACTTTTCTTCGTACTCTATGTAGTCCCTACTTAGAACCCACTTCATTGCTATGATAGCCAGTGAATTCTTGTTCTTCGTCATTCACTTCAAACGCTTGTTAGAAACTTCACCTAAGAAAGTTGTCTGACACTTATTGCTTGTGAGCCTAATAGGAGTATTCATGATGCCTAAGTCTGCCCAACTACCCAAGTGCTAATTCTTCCCAATTGCTAAGTGCAATTTTTTTGTTGCCTTTGTGTCTATTTATAGAGAAAGCTGGATATATGAGGTACCTATGTGCCATAAGCATGGTGCTAATCAAGTATTAACTCAAAAACCCTACCAAGAGCTAACTCAAATTTCCCACCCAGTTGTGTCTGCCATGTATGAATTACTGTGTGTGAGGTTAAGGAGAGGTAATTAATTAGCACAAGTTGTTGGTAGTCCCAAGTGATTGTCCATACGGTCAAGAGTTGATGTGTCACGTTGCAAGCATGTTTCAATCCCCAAGGTGGAACTCAAATCTTTTCGAGTACTTATTGCATCTTTGGCTTAATCATTCTTTTTAGGATATTAATTTCCAAGCATGCAAAAGGTTTACATGCCTTCAATTGTCGACTCAATTTCCCAAAAAAATTGTGCCATAAGACATGATTACTAATTGTCATTATGAATTCTTGTCTTTTCAAAAGGGAAAGAAATTCATTTCACATGAGCAAAGGAGCTGGCAGTACATGCCAAATTTAATGCAGAAAGGAAACCGTTGTCTACCACTCTAAGTTGAGAAAAAGCTAAGTGTTGCATGCGAAAGAATAAACAGTGTGAAAAGCTTCCTGAGTACGCTATCCAGTGCAAAGAATTTTGAGTGCAGAATTGTTGAGGAACACAAGTGAATTGCAGTAGGTTTGAGTATCCCAAAAATCCACAGCAGAAGGATATGGCCCAAAATCCTCAGATAAAAGTGTAAGGAGAGGTGATGCAAAGCTTGTTTGACACCATGCATGCAGCACTCATAGCCAATATTTTTGGTGATACCTCTTACGCTTCGCCTAGGATACCAGAGAAGCCGAAGTGGATTTGCACATGGGCCACAGAAAAGCAGAAAACTCACAAGGACCAGAACCAAATAAAATAAGAATGGGATAAAATTTGTGATCCCATCCTCAACACCAACCTTAAGGGTCTTAGGGAAGCAGCTTGGGAAAGAATGAAAGTGGCCACTAGCGAATGTCAGTTGGTGTACAAGCAATGGTTTTGCAGAATCTCGTAGTATATGGTCCCTTTGTCCATTATTTCCTGGAGCTAGTTCATGAGGGCATTCAACGTTTCAACCCAGATACCAACACCATTGAAGGCTAGGAGTTGAGAGTTATAATCAGCGAGGGGGCTATCAAAGACATGTTTTGCATCCAAAAAAGGGACTCTAGAGCATAAAAGATGGATTCATTCACTCCAGAAAAAGGGGACAACTTTTGGAGAGGCAAAAATCATGCTATGGATTTTTATAACCAGGAAACCCAAAGACCTCAGGAAGATTTGGAAAAGCCGCCAAAAATTATAGTTGTGCACATCGCTTTTAAACAAGATATGTAGGATTTCTTCTCTATAATGGATTCCATTTGTGACATGGATGGGGACAAGTGGGTGCAAGAGTTCCAACTAGGTCTGGGTTTTCAGTTGAGGCAACATTCCTTATTCTGGTATGACTTTATGGAAGCCATTGTCTGAGAAATGATGAGCCAAATCAAGGAATACAAAACACAACATAAGTTCAAGTTTCCTTCTCTCCTTGCTCATATGCTTTTACATTAGAACCCTAACTTCTTCAAAAAACATATGAGGTTAGCTATTTTTGATGAAAAGGGAATAAGAAGGTCAGTTTCTATATGGACTCCTCTCCTCTCTGCAACTTATGACTATTATGCATTCTTGGATTATTTCTTGATTCTAATTCTACAAGACTTAAGCGAGGATGGCAGTCTTTATCAACTTTTTGTTGACCAAATAGGGTGGATGTAGAGTTTCACTCCTAAGTGCAACTTGTTTCTCACAGAGGATTTCACATTCATTCGGATGTGTGGCTTTATCGAGAAACCATTCTGGCTCCCGTCATGCGTCACAGATCAGGTGTTGGCCCTCGAGATGTTTCAACTAGTGTCAATTACTGACTATACCTTTTACGAAGGGAAGGCCAAGAAGAAAGGATTTTTCTATTGCCCACTAAGCTTTAGAACAGTGGTTATGGCAAAGAAGCAGACACATAAGCTATTAGAGGCAAAGCTAGCTCATCTAGGGCTAGTATGGATTTGTGACAAATGGCAATATAACCCCAACAATGACTTAGCAAGCATAAATTTTTGAGTAACTCACAGCCCCCGACCTTATTGGGAAAAGTGATGGAATCCCATGTCAGAACAAGATGATCTATTTGTGAACTTGGTTCACATTCCTACAGAGGATAGGAGGTTGCCATGGCTCAAATTCTATTTCCCTTCGGCGAAGTTTAATGAGAAGTTCCAAATGGGTGCCACCCTTCGCAATGGATTGTTCAAGACATGGTTGTGGATGAGGAAAAGATTAGAGATTTTTGGATTTACCGTCAAGAAATCAAGTGCCCTAATGCCCTATTCTAAGATGTAGACACGGATGAAAAATTTGATACTCTATGGAATAGAGCGCATGATGATACTGATGCAAGCGATGATGAGGATGTTGACCCAGAGGAAGCTAGAAAATATACAGGGAAAGGGAAGGAGAAGGAAAAGGAAGTGAAGACAGCCCAAACACAACAAATTGGACAAGTAGCGAAGCAGTCTAGCACAACTACTCTAAAGCTGTGGGAGAATATATCACATTTGGGAGCCTTGCAGACACACACATGGGCCATGAAAAAACCCAGAGTATCCCAACAACAACTGTTGAAGGTCATAGAGGTGGAAAATTCCCCACTCAACAAAAGGTAGCACACATATGCAACTTCTGAAGAGGGTTAGTAGGAACCTGCAACAAGCCAAGGATCGGAGTCATCCACAGCACAGGTATCTTTCTCTCTCCCTCTTCTTGATTCACAATCCCTGGTTTCTTCCGTTGTCTCTACATCACCTACCAATTCTAGTGTCAAACTTTCTTTCTCTACTTCTATTGCAATGGTTGCGGGAGGTTTCTCCCAATTCTCCCAAGCGGGACAATTCACTTTTACTTGCCCGCGGGTTACTCCACCTTTCATCGAAGCCCAGTCTGCATCTGCTATTGCTTCACCTTTTACATCCATTGCATTGGCTTTGACCTAGCTTGATCAACAAATGGAATCCATTGTACCTCCACTACTTCCTTTGCTCCCAATGAGTCCTCACGCCATGACACAGATTGGGCCTTGATATATTCCCCCTTCTCCCCACAAACACTCTCCCTTCTGAAGAAGAAATCAGTCAAAACCACTACTCTCTCATTCCCTTTTGTTGTTCGTCTCGGCACACCCTTCGCTGGCGAGCTCATTAGATCACTAGTATATTTTTTGTTGAAGGGTGATAAAACAAGACAAGCACAAGATCTCAGGTTCCAAAAGCAAAGGGACAAGGATGCTAAAAGGTCAGCAAAGCCAAAGGTGCAGACACTTTTCAATGAGGCTCAGCAGTCATTTTATTTTAAAACCATGCATTCAAATATAGTCAAGCCTTAGGGGGAGATGTGACCCATAGATTACACCATCTATGCTATGGGACTTGATCTACATGTAGCCTCGCCGCAAGATAAAGTTGAGCTCATGGATGAGACCCAATGTGTGGTGACCACCGACTTTCTCAAGCCCGGTCGCCAACTGAAGAAGAAAGAAGATGAGCTGAAAAATGTTAAGGAAAGGATAGAAGTCCTACTGATGAAGGACAAGGCAAGGGATATTGAATTTTCACGCTTGTCACAACAAGAAGAGGTAGAGCAGGCTAGAATCCAAGGGGAACTTGCAAAATTCCAATCCCAAGATCCCAACTTGGTCGTTGATCTACAACAGAAAAACCAAGAATTACAGGACTGATTGGCACAAGAAGAGGAGGAGATGTAACAAAAGAATGAAGAGTTTCAGCATCAATGCACTCAATTGGAGCAAATAATTCAGCAAAAGGACACGAACTTCCAAGGCTGACAAGCTCAATTCAAGAAGGAAATCCAGGAGGTGAGGCTCTCCCTGGATAGGGAATCTACAACCAGAAGCCAGGCTGAGGAAAAATAGCTTGCTGAGTTAAGAGCCTTGCAGGAAAAACTCTCCACTACGGACATGAAGATTGTAAAACTAACACAGGACGTTGGGTCGAGGGATGTGGAAATTGGCCTTTTGAAGAATCCTCCCCAACCCCCTGCTACCCAGTCGAACCTCCTTCTAGAAGCCTAACAACTATATATTTCATACTAGGAAAAGGTCAAGGCCTTTTGTCTGACTCTTCAGTCGACGCTTCAATTCATGGTGGAAGCATCAAGTTTGACCATGGAGGTTCGCAGAATGATTGAACAATTCCCATAATTCATCTCAGAGAAGGTTCCCAAGGCAAAAAAGTTGTTAGATAAGTTGTACACAGTGTTGAACGAGGACTTAGTGAGCATAGGGATCAAGGATTGGAAGTCAGTTGCCAAGACAACAAAAGAATTCATTTGTTGCCACACATCCATCCTCCATGCTAGCGATTGCTCTACCACACTGGGTCGAACTATGACCAACATGTAGATGAAATTCTCCCAACTGACTCAGATGGGCTTGCGCTCCCCATTTCTGTTTGATGATTCGATGGCCATAGTGGAGCAGATCGCAACAAAGATTAAGGAGAAGCAGCAGGACATATCCTCTTTTCAAAACTTCAGTCAACCCCCTACTATTGAGGATATAGAGGGCGTCACTCATCAAATAGCACAACTGCTCTTTCAACTCAAGTCCGGGACCAAGATATCCATGAATTTGTCATTCAAAGAAGTGATCAATCTACACGAAGCATAGGATAATCTACACTCCATATCAATGCCATCCAAGACCAATTGGTTGCCTCTGCAAGTTGCTCTCTCAAAGCTCTAACTTTGTTGCCCAATGAATAAGACTCTAGTCTTAGAACTAGAAATTTTGGGTTCCTCGTTACGCAGGCGAAACACCCCTAGTAGTTGCCAAAAGTTGTGGATATAAAATCTCTCAAGCTCCCTTCGGGTTGATAATACTATTTTGCTTGGCTTCTTCTTGCACCCCATATATTTGAATATCCTTGGCCCCCTTTTTTGAAGAGCTTTTCCCATTGTCGCCACGTGTCTGCCACGTGCTCCTCACAAGGATTTCCTCCTTCGCTTCTCTTTCGAGCCCTACCATGCTTCCACATGTCAACAGTGCAGGCATTTGAAAGCCTACTTCCCTTTGCTTCTCAACCGAGCTCTGCCCGCGTGCCACATAGCATCGTTCCGTGGACACTTTTTGGTAGACCCCATAGTCAGCACTGGTTGCAAAGACTTCTCCACATGTCTTCTCTATGGGGATTGTCATCGCAAGGATGAAAGAATGAATAATAGGCCCCACCCTGTCGCCACATGTCCTAATTGACTTCGTGGGTGAGCGACACATGTCTGCACGAGGTTCTGCTGCTTCTATGCTATGACCACCGCCATCATTTGCAGAGGATGCATTTGGCTCGAGGGCAACTGCATTCCATGGCTCAAAATATTTTTTGTTGCAATGGTCTTGGGAAATCATTGTTGTGGACATCATTTCTCATGATGAAGGAATATTTTTTGTTACTGGTTTTCAAGTGGTGGGATTATTTTCTATATATACTGCTTCTTTCCGAAAATGAGTTCAGAACATACAAAAAAATTGTGAAAAGACACCAGTTGTATTGTTTTTAGATTACTGTATAAGACTCATAGATTGTGCCATTGTTGTTCGACCTTTCTATTTCTTAGCTATTTGACAAAACATTATACTATGCCATTATTGTAATGAGTAGTTTATTTACAAAACTTCTATGATTTCAATATAAATTTGTTGATTTAGACCATGTCTTTGAATCTTATTTTCAGTAAATGTGTATGGGAGTTATTTTATGTTGTTGGAAAAATTATTCAGGTTTTCATCTTTGATTTTTGTTATTCTGGGACATGTAGATTGTTGAACGGGCACTTAAATCACATCCAAAGGATAGATTTATCGTGTCTACACCCACATCTTAGCGCATCGCCTTAGTTAGATCTTTATTTTTTATATCTGCTTCCTTTTCCCATACCAAAACCCCAATTACAGAAGAATTTGGCTTCTTTAAAAACCCAAAGGTCATTCAATTTAGTGCAATTGCCCCCCCCCATTAACTAAGTTTCCCATAAGGTGGTTGCTTGTCAAATTTTGGCATCAACATTATTTTCTAAATATATTAATTCTATCTTTGTTCCTCCAAGTCTAAATTTATTTAGTGATTTGATTAAAAGTCAACCTCAATTCACTCTCACTCACTCCCACTTCATCCTCTCATGTTCAATCCTCCAATTCATGTAGTCACTTAACTCCTCATCACAACCCCTCATCCTACCACATGTTAGGTGCACATTCGTCATGATCTCTCAATAATTCCCATCCATTGATCTCATCTCACATCCTACACCATTGATTTTATATCTCTAAAAGCTATAAAATATTCATCATTTAGCCATTCAAACTCATCCATAATTTTGCATCTAAACTATACTCATTCTATATTGTTTTTGCTAACAAGGTTATGCTTTAAGTATTTGAACAATCCACATACTATTCAAATAACATAACTTTACATCTTACAATGTAGTAAGGCTAGACATTTTGGTGGAGGTAAAGTAGATTAGTTTCATTTACACTATTTTCTTTCATTTTTTTATTGTGCACACACTTCATTGAGATTAGGTCTTTTGATCTTTGAATTGGTATATGATATTGCAATCATTTCCTTTATTTGAATTCATTGGTTCAATTTCCCTTATTCACACTATGATTAAAATGGAATAATAAATATTAATAAGTGTGAAATAAATAATGAAAAATAAAATTGATTGATTTACCTATTTACATGCCAATGTTTGTAAATATGTTGTAGCCATAGTAACTCAATAAGTGTAAATATCCAACAAGGAAACAAGATCTATAATAGGAACTATGAGAAGAAGTGCAACACATGAAAGATCCCCATCCCAATGAAGCATTCATGGATCATACTTGTTATAGTTGATTCTTCCTCCATTTTTTTTAATACCTCAACTAAATGTGTAGTAGTTTGTAGCAACTAGCAACTATTGCTGCAAGTGATTAAAGCCATTTTTTACCATAACAAATTAGAAATTTGTTACACAAATGAGCTACATGGGAGGTGCAATAGGTACTCAAATAGAGTAAGTCAATCATTGAAGCAACTAAGTGCACTTAAAAAAATTATTAGCTCATAGAAATAAATAAATAATACATATTATATATATTAATAATGGCATGTGATTGTCAACAAGCTACTTTTCAATCACCTACCACTTAGTGGTACTATGAAAATAGTTTTCAGCTCTAACAATTTATTCAACTACAATCCACCATAAATTGGTTTTTTAAAATTTTATTTTTCTAACAATGCCCAAAGGTTTTCATTATTATAATTTATTGTATTCTTTTTAATTTTTAATTTTTTTATAAACTACATATAATGAATCAAATAAAAAAGAAGCTCTCATTTGGATATTGAATTGATACCATCCAAAACTTGGAGTTCCTTTTGTAGCCCTTCAATAATAGTCACTATTGAAATGACCACCAACAAAAATATACATTCACCAAAATCAAACATGCATATTTTCAGACAACAATTGCTACAAAAAGTCTCAATATCATTCAATGCATGCCACTATATATGGAATTTTCATTTAGAATAGTAGAATAGATATGTCCAACAATTTGGTTGGAATGATTGCATACAAAGGAAATAATATTTCCACAAGGTACACTATTGATGAATATCTTTCTTCTAAAACAAATCTTGCCAACACATTTCATATAGGGAATGAAGTTATCTTATCTTCACTTTTGGGGCATTAGAGAGTTCCATACAAAATTCTAAAGTTGTATAAAAATATATGTAGCTTC
Source organism: Sequoia sempervirens (assembly GCA_007258455.2). Lineage (NCBI taxonomy): Eukaryota > Viridiplantae > Streptophyta > Pinopsida > Cupressales > Cupressaceae > Sequoia > Sequoia sempervirens. The sequence continues at coordinate 160,495,645 of VDFB02270651.1, read as the reverse complement.
AAACTATACAAATAATATAACTTCCTTGCCAACGACGAAGTTATGTAGTGAAAGACCAATAGTAGTTTCCCAACTTATTTAGCATGCCCATATAACTTTAGGTAAGTGGATGGATCGATCCCTATGATGGAGTGTGATCATTTGCATTAGAATCTATTCAAGCTCTTTTTTCTTCAATTCAAGCTATCCATAGATATGTGTCTTGTGAAGAATTAACAAATAATATAGTACTGCAAGAGTCTTGGTTCTTGTATATTGAGTTATATGTTGTCATCCACATGATTGATATGAAGTATGATAGTATCAATCTTGTAAAAAAATTATATCCATGAATTTTGATCACTTTAAACAATATGCTTCTCATGATCTCTAAGAGAGAAATACAAGTGAAACTTGTGTATCGCCATATCAATTGGAAAGGCTTATGAAATGTAGATCAAGATGCTCATCTAGAGAAGTAGCATCGACTAGTACTAGTGCAAGAGTGTTGGATAACTTGGATAAGAATTATGTAATAATATTCCCATGACCAAGTATATAAACTATAAATAATATTAAATTTGTGTAAAATACATTTTATAACTCTACAATTAATAACTAGTTTATTCATTAGAAAATGATGGGTAGAGTGATTGATATTATTATATACTTAATATATTTTCATATAATGGAAAAATGGATGAAAATAATATATTATGAATCCTTGTGTAGAGAATATATGATTCAACTCCATACCTCTGATAATTTTATGTATGTGATTGATAGTATAACAACTCATACCTTGATTTGGTACAATGGTCATAAGAATGCTTTTATTAAAAGCATCAGAGAAATAACTGATAAAAGCTTTATCAGTATTTAACCTGAGATGTCTAAAATTCAAGGGCTTTCCCCTTGACTTAACTTAATATTACAAAATCATGAGGTCATTAAGATAATCCAAAGAATCAATAAAGACAATAACATTTTAATAATATTTTGAGACTTTTTAAATGAATCATCATCCATTTTTAGTATTTTGATGTGGTCCTTAATGCATTCAAAGTCATATTTTCTCTACTTGTACTAATCATAATAGTTATTGTTGAATTTAGATCAATAATTTTGTGAGGAATCTATATTTTTACCATGGGCCTAGAAGGATGTGGAAGTTTACGAAAGAAAAAACTTCTAAGCAAAAGATCTTGTAGCTTTCAATTATTCATCTCACATAATTCTTGAACAATTAATATATAAAGTACAATATTTCTTATTGCATCATGAATTTTAACACACAAATTTATGACTTTAATGATAAAATTTGACTCATATTAGGGTGCTTATTTTTGTGAGTTAATACTCCTTAGACATTATGATTTTATAAGAAAACAAGAAGAGCTAAGTCGAATATATTTTAATTGATCATGTTGTTCTTCTAGTTTAATAAAAATACATTCCTTAGTTGTATTGAAAGATTTTAATCATGATTCACCAGTTTCAAGCATATTAATGGAATATAAAGAGACTCTTAAAATCTCACAACTATATGTAGTTTGGACAACTTTATTAGATAAAAAATTAGCAAGTATTTTAGTTATTTTTGGTGGTCATGTTGAAGTGAATGATTAATTATTTGGATGGAATAATAAATATAGTATATTTTTTTATGGATATAGAGTGAGTGGGATTAATTAGGATGGGTATTGTAGAGATGGTGCAATTTTACATGTTTGTCACCATGGATGATATTGTGGTTGTTGTGAGTATTCATTTTTGGTAGAGGTTGTTTCCTCCCACTATAACTACTAGGTAAAGAATAATATTATGAAGAAACATATTGTCTTCCTAATTCAATAGAATTATAAGACATATTAAAATTATTAGGCATACTTGAATCGTTTTGATGTAATGTTTGGAGTTGTCCTTGTGTTACTAAGAAGACTTGTTCATGTCCATATTTATTATCTTGAAGTGTGCTTATAGATTATATCTCATTAACTATGTCTTCCTCCTTTTCTCAAGCAACTTGACTTCCACATTTAGCTTCTTCCCTACAAAAATTAAAACAAAAAATAGTCTAATATTGATCTTCTAATTACATTTCAATAATCTATTATCCCTCTAAAAATTATTGAATTAACCATTCTTACACTTTATGGGAATATTTTTTTGTGGAAATGGTAATGGAGGATCAAGAACATATAGTTTGTATTCATTAGGTAGAGGGAACATAGAAAATACACTTTATGTTAGTAAAATTCACCCAACAATTTATTCTTTAGTTTTTAAATTATTTGAAAGTGGGGGTCTAGGGTAGCAACCCCCAATGGGGTCAAGGGGTAATACCCCTTTTTGGGTCTCAAGGTAGTGCCTTGTATGCAATCAAGGGGTAGAGCCCTCACTGCCAATCACATTTTTATTTTTCGTGGCCTTTAAATTATTCACTTTAAAGGTATTTTTCTTTGTAAATTAACTTATCTAGACTACCTTCAAAATGTAACTTTTAAATATGTTTATGCCCTTTTCCATTTGTTCTTAGTTGTTACTTCAAATTAAATTCAAACTTGCTTATTTCCACCAATTAACTCTCAACATGTGGTGTTAATACATAAATAAGTTTTCCTTCTAATATTTACCAACACCACCACTCATGATAATTTGTTTATAATACATCTACCCTAAAATCTAATCATGCATATATATGATTTAAAATAATAAAAAACAATATTAGTCACCTAGGAAATGTTGACAATCACGCAAGATTTCTTCCAAATATACTACTCTTAACTCAATTCACCAAGCTAATAATACTTTAATGTCTTTTCCTAGTAATAGTACCAAAATGATAGGCCAAAATTGAGGTAGACAATAAGATATATTTAATGTTTAAGAAATAAAAATTTAATTCAATCCTTCTATCAATTTAGGAGCATAAACTTGTAAAATATGTTGTGGCTATATAAATGAGGATTGCAGGTAGTGAGGTGAATATAAATGAAATACAACTATTCTATTGAAAATAAAATCATTCATTTAAAATTGCTTCAATTTTTTTGAACAACATTGCTATGGGAATTGTGTGTAATACCAAGGATTGTGTGCAATAGTAGTACACATACTATTTACAATACTACTTTAGGGACTGTGCAGATGCTATTTTGTTTGTGTAGGCTACAAGAGCTATAATTTGCTCTAAAATTTATATTTAGGTGACAAGAACTATATCTATAATAAAAAACAATGATTTGTAAACTTTGTGACATATTATTTTAACAATCTAAACTAAGTAAATATGTTGAATCTCACACAAGGTAAATGATTAATTCAAATTATTATATTTGAATGAAAAAACAAACAAAAAATTATAATGATTTACCAACAGCAAAATAAAAGAAAATTTTATTTAAATTAGAAAATAAACCAAAAATTATAATGTTTTGCCAGCTACAAAATAAAAGAAAACACATGAACTAATTTAATAAACATCACCAACATCTCTTGAGAGTGGGGAATTCCTCTCAGTCCACACAATGATTAAAATATTAAAATAGAACTCCCTTCAATATTGAATAGTAAGTACTATGATTTATTTTAGAAAATACTACATACCCTCTATCATATTTCTTCCACAGTGTTATATCTCTATTTTTACTATATTCTCTACTATATTCCTTTTCTCATGCCATACTTTGTATTTATAAGAAATAAGGAAAATAAGAGCTTTTATATAGCTTGCAATTCAAAAATAAAATTAGCTACGAATATATGAGCTGGTTTTTCTATAAGTAACAAATCTACTTAAAATATATGAGTTTATTTGCTACGACCAAACCTCACACAAAATACAAAATTTAAATATCATTGGGTTACAAATAATAGAAGAGTTTTGTTTTGGACTATGGTTGTAAAACTTCATTGATTATAATAAAATATTTATTATTTAAGAGACTATAACTTAAATAAACTAATTAGCCAGTGAAATTAATTTGTTGGTAATGCAACTATACGTTATATGAAGTTTTATCTCCATTCTCCATCTTCTTTGATGTACTACAAGATTTATATTATAAAGCTAAAATGGCTAAACTCATTAGTAAATATAATTTAATATTTATTTTATCTTTCTTTACCTAGAAACTAAATTAAATATCTCTTGTTTGATTTAATCACATGTAGTGAAAGGTGGTAAAAATACATGATATAATATAAAAATGGAGTAGAAATTTGGAGATTACAATATAGAAAAATTGTATAAAATATAGAATAAATGGAACATAAATGCCTCCCACCAATTTTTCCTTTATGTAATTATAGTTTTCATGATTTTTAGACCAATATTTAATCAATATTTTGTGTGATTAGTAAAGAATTTTAGGGATTAATTTTATAACAAAATATCAAAATGTTGTACCTTATATAGTTGTCACATATGTGCATTCTTCCAAGGCTTGTGGAGATATATTTAACCTAAAATATAACATTTATATGATTCTTCATTATCTTTGTATTTAAGCACCTTTTATCCATTCTAAAGGCAAAGTTTATCTTTTATACTTTTTTCAATTGTCTCCTAAGCTCGTCAATTGCTTTGAATGTGATAGTTCTGAAAAATAGATTGCTACCGTGTGCTAGTCTCTATAGAGTTCTCATTCCTGCATTGTCAAAGAATAGTTATATCTTGATGTGAACAATAGTTCAAACTTGTGACCCTTCATGATTACCACAAGTTTAACATGGTGCACAAGTCCTTTATTTTAAATTACATCACCAATAATTTATGCAAGAGAATTATATGACTTGTCAACCTTTGCATAATTGTTTGAGAGAAAAGCATAAGTCAAAAATTTTAGTATCCAAAATAAAAAGCAACATTTCTATGAATACTCTCAAGCCTATATTTATATGTAATATATAGGCACTAAGAAAATACACCCACACAACTACCATAGTTTTAATTGGCATCTTAATAATATTACGTTGTCATCAAAATAGTGAACACATCAAAGAAGGTCAACCATGCACACATAATAGTTTATTTAGGTAAAATGAAATAATAATTAGTCATTAGGTTGAAGTATGTATAGCCCTATCCACTAAATCTATGTGGTTGTATGTACACAAAATACAAACAATTTTAAAATGCTTTATAATTCAAAATTTTTGAGCCATCTTTACAAAATTCATTTTGTACATATCATTCTATTATTACAATCTATGAGATGATATATGTTTAATGCATTCTATCAAATAGTTTGTGTTCCTTCAATAAATCAATAAAATGATAACTTGCTTGAGCAACTACTATAATGAATACCTAAAATAGTCTCATTTGATAATCCTATTTGGTGTGTTCTTTGAAGAATAATAAGAATCATTTGAGAAAATCTTCTAGTTTGTCTTCTTGTTGTTGTGACATCATAATAATTTCATCCTTAACTTCTTTTATTTTACAATAATCTTGATATTTCGTAAAAATACACTTTCATATTATCCCATGTGTGAATAGTGTGTTGCCCAAGTCCCATTAAATATCACAATGTAACAAATTTTAATGCAGCTGTAAATAATTTAATTTTTTGAGAATCACTTTTGTAGTCATAGCTATGACACAATACATCAAATTCAAATAATAAAATATTAGAATATTCAACACAAAGACCTCAAAAAATTGGTAAAGTTGAATCAATAATATTTTTCATAGGTGCTTCTTCTTTAGATTGATAATGGGGAATTCAAATATTATAGGGTCATTATTGGACAAGGCTTGATCAACTTCATGATTATGTCTTTGTGCATCAACCATGTTTTCTAATACCCATGGTGTCCAATGAATGGTAAAAGAAGAAGGATGTGACTTATATTGTCTCTCAACTTCTTTTTTATTACCACTTCTTGAGGCATATGATGCTCTAAATTATTTTGCAAGATTAGCTGGATTAAGAGGTTTCCTTGACTATTCAAACTTATCTAAGCTTTCCAATGGAATGTTTGACAATGATTCAAGATCTAATTCTATTTATTCACTTGCATATTTTGTAGTGGTTGACTTAATTGCATATTTTTCTAGATTAGGTTCAACTACCTTATTTTCACTTCTTTTATTCAAAGGTTGTGGCTTAATCTTTTGTATGAGATTTTTTTAGTTTGATGAGCTACTCACAATTTTTTTTTTTGACAAATATACTTTTATAATCTTTATCTCTATTCATAAATGTATATAATTTAAAATAATGCAAATAAAATGTAATTGTTTAAACAAGGTCACAATTGTACAAACTTTTTCCTTGACATGCTAGTCCTAACTCATTTTACTAGGTTGTCAGGCCTTTAAGACTTTCCCTAGAAAAAAATGTCAAAATATTGGGACAAAATTAAAGATAATAATTTTAATTTTATGTTTAAAGAATGGTTGGTACTCAAGTTTGTAATTCAGTTTAATCTTATGGCATTTTGAGGTGTAAACTTGTGAAAGACATAGTGATTGTTTGGTCAAGGGTTGGAGGTAGTAATTTGAGTATAATGAAATGCAATTTAACTTAACAAATGAGTTGCAGACACTAGAATCCCATCTAATGGTTTATCTTAAGTCTACTATTAGAAGGGTTTTTGCTAGAAAAAACTATTTGTTATGGGAAAAATATATCTACTATAGGAATAGAAAGTACTTTGCTCCAAAAATAAATTTACAACTTACTCATACCAAACATACATAAATATATTTAAGAATTATACTATTAAATATTATTGATGTAATAGCTATTTTCATAAATTATTCAAATTATTATCATCATATTATAAATGAATATGCAATTCTACAATTCACACCTCCATTTTCTATAAATAAAAATTACAAAATAACAATCATAGAACAAGAGACACATTGCGTCTGATTCTTGTTGGTAAAATGTTGTTTGATAATGATATTTACATATAATAATTATTACATGAGTATAAATGCATATAATTAAAAATAATATACACAATGTCTATTTGTAGACCACTTTGATTAATGCATTACAAGTTCTAATAAATTATTATATAATTGAAGTTTATAGTCAATATGTTGAGATGAAAATCCTATAACATTTACAAATATTCATTGTGCTTGTTGAAAATGTTGCATTGATTCTACTTGTTGAAGATTAGAAACCAAGCGCTTGTGAAGAGAACAAAGATCATTTCAGCTACAACTTTGCTTTTGTATTGGATATGTGCAACTCATTACTTCTTGCAAAAATGTATGAAGGTGGTTATGGAGAGATTGTTTTTGTTTAATATGTAACTAGCTTTAAGTAGTAGTAATACATTTTTTAAATGTGTATTAGGAAAAAATATTTGAAAGGAATATTTTATTATATATTAAATATTATTATATTAATTAACAACTAATATATGATTATATATCATAAATATATAATAATAATCATATTAGTAGTAATTATATATAGCATATCAAGAATTATATATTTTAATTATAAATATTATCTATTCATAATGAATTCAATATATATTATAAATATATAATATTAATATTAATATATTTTATAGTATGATTATTATATTATATAATATTAACTAGTGGGCGGTTGGGTGGGCTCCCCCTGCCCCTATTTTTGCCACTCGAATTCCTGGGTGGGCATGAGGTGGCTTGGGGATGGTTTTGGTTCTTGCGGAGGTGGCAGTGCCATGTCATTTTGTGGCTTTTCTAAATTGTCGTGGGGAGGTGGTGGCTCATTTAAAGTGTTTTGCTCTTGAAATTCATGGAGTCTATGGTTTTCGGCAGGGGGAATGTATGGATATGTATTCAAGGCGTCGTCTATGCGACACGTCGGGTACAACTATCATTGAATTAACTACTGAAGGGTCGGGTGGCACCTCACTTCATTCGAAGTGATTATGGTTATAGGCGGAAGGACTGCGCCCGTTGCAAATCCTCAGGACAAGGACGGGATGATCGACCCGCCATTATTCAGTTTCGTGTGCGGAGACCTGACTGATCCTCTCACGGGCCTATTAATGGATCTGTTGATTTCATTTTTAATACTTTGTCTTCAGAATTTTGCATTGTTTTTTTATTTCTGTGCAGGGAGCGACTGTCAATGTTCTGCAAATGGCACAGTCGACAAAGTCAAAATTCACCATCCACATTTCGACGGAAGGCTTGGAATGTTTTGGGGTCGACACACCAGTCTCTCTGGTGGCTACAGAGAGGCAGATTGCCTTTCGGGAAGTTACGAACCAGAGACTTAAGAGAATTATGTCTGAGGATGATCCGGTGTCGTTGGTTGCGGTCAAAATGATCCTTGGTAAAGAACACCTGGAAAGAAAGGAGTATGCTAGAGATAATGCCCACTTCTCCTCTCAGTTTCTTGCAGTGCTTCTGGACTTGGAGACCCCGAAGGCGGTGGCTATGGAGTTGATGGTGCGCTTGTTCCGTGCAGACTTGCTTGGTGGACTTGAGGAAATAGTGAAGGCGGCCTTCTTAGGCAAAGGCATTCCGCACCCGGCTGACTTGGTTCTCCTATGGGATTCGGAGGACGCTGTTAAAATTTATCCTTTTCTCTTAGACCTCAAAGGACCTGCTTTGGCGAGGCACAAAAAGATTGCGGATGTGGCTGTGGATTTCCTGAAGCGAAAGCTGAAGATGGTGTCGGTGGAGGGGATGGAGTGGTTGAAAGGTTTTGTAAGTTTCACCGAAATCAATGGTTTTATGTGAGGGTTGGCCTCTGTGTCTGAAGCTTTTAAGTTTTGTAGTTATTTTCTGTCACTTCTAGTGGACTTCTGCACATATTTTCTTGTGAATTTCATCTTAAGTTGGTCGTGGGTCGGCCCTCGACCCTTCCTCTATTCTAATGGTTATCACGGCTGGTCTTTTGTTGCTTGCATTGGGACTGTTGAAATTGTGAATTCGTGTCTCGGTTGGGTGGGTGTTTTGTTCGGCTGTGTGCCCTGGTCTTTAAGGAGTGGGAGGGTTTAGCTGAGTAATGGGTGGGGTGTGTTTTGTTGTTGGGTGGGTGGTCCTTTTGTTGTTTGTCTATTGTTTCTATTTCTGGACAATATGTTGTTATAATTTTTGTTTTTTGATCTCACTTTGGCCTTTAGGCTCCTCGTGTAAAGGGTACTACACCTTGTAAATGCAACTTATATTATAAAAAATATATACTAACAATACTATACTAATTATATATTATATTATTATAAGTTGAGTAATGTGTGGGGTGTGTTTTCTTGTTGGGTGGGTGGTCCTTTTGATGTTTGTCTACTATTTTTATTTCTAGACAATATGTTGTTATAATTTTTATTTTTATCTTACTTTGGCCTTTAGGCCCCTCGTGTAAATGGTACTGCACCCTGCATATGTTTTTGATAATATAAGTTGAGTAATGTGTGGGGTGTGTTTTGTTGTTGGGTGGGTGGTCCTTTTGATGTTTGTCTACTATTTTTATTTTTGGATAATATGTTGTTATAATTTTTGTTTTTTATCTTACTTTGGCCTTTAGGCCCCTCGTGTAAATGGTACTGCACCCTATAAATGCAACTTCTATTATCAAAAACATATACTAACAATAATATACTAATTATATATTATATTATTATATTATTATTACTATAATATTATTATAGTATATAATATATTAATACATTAAACAACAAAAAATAATCAATTCTATGACTTTGTCAATCAAATCAAATAGTTCTACATTTTTCTAGTGCATAATTGACTAGACATATTATAGACAAACTTTATACTATTTAGAAATAGTGTTTTTAAATGAATTGTATCAAATAGTGATACATTAGTCAAAATGCTTACCTCATACTAATATGACTATACATACTATGATCTAATATAATTAAAGAAAAATAGTTTTCATATATTGAAATAAATTTTAGAAAAATATATACATTAAAAAAAATAGTCAACTGATTTTAATTATTTGCTCCTATTGGTTTACTTGAACAAATTAATAAAACTAGATGAATGTTACACTAGTATACCTGCCTACGGCAAAAACTAATTATAGAGAAGGGGGATTCGCTGCTCATGAGTCTCTTTATTCTCAAGAGATTCCTAGGGAATGAACTGCCCTGAACTACCTCAAGGGAATAAAGCAAGAGTTTCATAATCAAAATGAATAATTCACTAAGGTCTTTTGGACAAACTAAGGAATTCTCGGCCAAAGGACGACAACACAACAAATGGATGATAGCGCAACGCGTTGGAGTCTTAGAGGTGCGTTGGTGTCTCATATGAACCAAAAATTGTGAACATCATAGAAAACACAAAGCGACTACTTCTAGCCTAACTGCTAAGAACTCTTAGAATGAGAGAAAATGATAGGAAGTAACAGAACTAAAATAAAGTAGAGTAAACTAACTAAAACGTAGATGATAAAGTGAGAGAATAAGAGATAGAAAATGCTCACAACAACCCAAGTAATAAAGCCTCTAGCAAGTGAATATCTTCAATACCTGCACACATAAGACTGAGAGAAAATGTTAGGGTTGTTTAGGGGCTTTCCTTAGTCAAACCCCCATTTTGGTGTTCCCACCTCCATGGAAAACCAAATAGATAGAGAGAAATAATAAGCAGAAATGAAATGAATGCAAGAGTGATAAAAGAAAACCCCACTCAAGGAGGAGAACCCATATCACGAAATATAAATGCAATAGATAGGGGATGTGAGAAATCCCAAGATGCTCAAAGATACAAGGTAAGCAAGATATCACTTGCAAGGCTTAAGCAAGCCAAAGAGAGAAGGAGACAGCTGTGAGAGCCAAGAGAGTTGCAAGAACGTGAGTGTTGTTATAGCAAGTTGTAGAGAGCTATTCAAACAAGAGAGAAAAAGAGAAATACAAGAGACAATGTCAAAGAGAGAAGCCAAGAAGCTAGAGAGAAGATAGAAGACCAAATGAATTGAAAAGATAACATTTAAAAAGAGAAGAGGAGGGAAAAGAAGCTTCCTAAGCCGTTACAAGGCATCTCAGGCCGTCATCACCAATAAAAGTATTTGACAAGTGGCAAGGCACTTAGAAACGATCATTTTAATGTTGAAATGTCATGGGATGCTAGTGTGGTGCACGAATGTCCATGTGGCATGCTAGTGTCCAGACACATCACGCTACAGAACAACAGGCACAAGAAAAGCACAAGGTTTGATGCAAAGATGACACACAAGGGTAGCTACTGCAAGGGGTCCCTAAGCATCCAGAGAAGGGAAAAAAAGGTTGATGCAGAGGCTAAAATGAACCTACATAAATGACAAGGGAGTGGACACTAAAGTGGATACAAGAATGTATGTGAAATTGCAAGGGGTGCAATTTTACGATATTACACTAATAATATGTGAAGAATAATTTAAAAAATATAAACAAGATAATAATATATAAGTAACAACACTTTGAACACAACAAAACGATCACCAAACATTCTTAAGAGTGGGCCCTCCTCTCAGTCTTCTAGGTGGAGTAGCTCACTTTAAACTTTTTTTTATAAGAACAATGAATTATATTTCTTGTATTGTTGAATATATATGTTGAGTTATATATCACATGTGTTGTAGTTTATATATCCTACAACATATAACCAATCAGATATAAAAAGATATAAAGATTTATGTTAGCCTTCGACCCAGGAAATCCAAATATAATTATGGAAAATTGATCTTTGCCTATGGTTATAATATTGTACCAACAACAAAAATAAACTAACAAATACCTTTGGCTCGTTGCATTACACATACAAAAATACCAACACAATTTTAGGAAGAAGAGATAATAATAACTAGATCAAATATCTTCAAATCAACAATTCTCAATGCAGTCCACATACTTTCTTCTTATATAGGAGGTCCATTCAATATGTTTCCAATCATTCTCAACGGAATGAATTAGTTCTTCTAAAGATTAGTATTTAAAGCATATTTAATCCTTCTAAAACAAATTAGATAACTTGTTTTTATATAATCTATTAGTGGTAAAAGTGAAGGATTACAATGAAGAATTAAATATAGGAAAACTTAGGCATGCAATGACTTAAAGTCAAAATCTAAACAATTTTTTAGCCCATCAATAATATGCAAATAGTAATGGAGTATCAAAATAATAAGAGGTCTATTAGCACAAATGAGCACATCACTAAAGGGTGGGCCTCACACAAGGCTTAACAAATTATTCAATTAGTTGGTAATATATGTGCCTGTCAATAGTAAAGGTGCCACAAGAGTCTCACAAGGTTGGGCCATACACTTTCCTTCTCTTTCATTGTTATACTATGGTTAAGTTTTCATCAAGGTAAATTTGTGTACCTCTAAGGAACCTATCATTTTCTTGTCTTTTACACTCCTCATAGCAACCCTTACATTCTCACTCCTTCCACCACCTACCCATTTTCCAATATTGTTTGTTTGGTTGATGTGTCTTGTCCATTGAAATTGGTCATTTTTAGAAAAAAAAAACTTGGGTGAAAAATTATATTCAATAAAGAGCAATCAAGTATAGAAAAAGGCCAAAATGACTAGAACCACCAAACTACAAATCAAGACCGAGCCATACAAGAGCGCTCCAAATTCAACCAACACCTAGTAGGACCGCCCAATAATAAAATAAGGCTACACCTTTTGATCCTCATAAAGATATCTAGACAAAATGTTGCTTTTATCCAGGGCCAACTGTCTCCAATCATCCACATTCCAAGTCTCCCCACCTTCTGAGGCCCATTTGGCCAAGCAATAAACCACCCTATTCCATTCTGAAGGAATGTGAACAAACGAGATGAAATCAAAATTCAAAGCAAGATGAAGGATTTGCTTCACAATTAGAACTAATCTCCATGAAGAGTCTTGAAAATCACGCTTATTAAGAAGAGAGACAAAAATCATAGAATCAGTCTCACAAATCACATCCCTCTAGCAAATTTCATATGCTCTCTCCAAATCCTTAAGAATCACACAATCCTCCATCTAATTGTTAGACTGCACACCCCTGTGAATGGAGAAGAAAAACAACATGCTCTCTGAACTATCATGACCCACTCCTCCAATCCCAACAGCAGTAGGGTTGCCCTGAGCAGAAGCATCAATGTTAATTTTGAGAGTCCTAGTAGGAGGACATCTCCCCTCCCTATTCACTTTCTTAGAAGGTTTTTGCCTCCTTCCCCAAGACCCCTAGGTGCCAAAGGAAGAAATAAGCTCAAGACTAGAAGCAATTTGCTTGTACGAAGAAGACATAGACTCTCCAAAATCAAATTTAGAAGAGATAGTTTCTTTCATAATACTTTGCACCTTGTACCAAACCTGCAAAACCCCCAGATGACACTCACAGAAAAAGCACCTATTTCTCTCCAACCAAATCTTCTAAATATGTTATCATAGAATCTAGCAGCACTTGTTCCATGAATAACCCCTCTACGAAACTTGTTTGTTTCCTAGGTTCGTGAAGTTCAAGCATGCAAAACGAGGTGATTTTCAAGCCACCTCTAAATGCATTCCAAAGCCTCAAACACTCAATTTGAGCATCCCCTTATGTTCACCTCGCGAAGACCTTTGAAACGAGTACCTTCATGAAGTCTCACTGGTCATACTTAGTGAAATTGTAAAATGTGTAGTTGCACCCAAAAACAACGCTCCTGCCCATGTTGAAAATTTGACTAAGTGTTGAAAGTGCAGGGGCGCCAAAAAAGAGAACCCCTACACAAAAGTGATTATCTTAAAATGCAGAAGCGCTTTATTTTAGCACCTTTACATTTTTTCCTCTGACTTAGCCAATTTTTGGCTTAGGCGCACTTTTTCAAGTCTCTTGCATCTTTTCGCTTTTTGTGCCATCTTTTATGCCTCAATTAATGGGGCGACTTGAGTTGGATTTTTTCTTTCCTCAATCACTTAAAAGTGATTTTATTGTTTCTTTTTTATCATTTTTGGTCTTCACTCCATTCCTCTTTGTTGGGTGCGCATCTATCTCCTCCAAAAACGTGTTTTTTGTAAGAGCTCCATCTTGGTCAAGCTAGGGTTTCGAATCCTTGTTTCAGGTATGGTTTTTATTCTTTTCTCCTTGTCTTTAACTCTTCTCTTTGCTTGTGTTTTATATTACAGGTCTTTGAATGTGTTTTTAATGATTAATAACCATTTCTCCATGTGTTTTCTCCCACTCGCATGTTTTCTTTCTTCCCTTTCTATTTTTCATGTTTTGTGTTGATGCGTGGGCGTTTTCTTCTTGCCCTTTTCGCGTTTCTTTCATGTCTTCGTGTGTTTTTCTCTACCTCACACATTTTCTCTTATCTTCATGGTTTCCTTGTCTATTGAAATTTTTTTCTTCTTCCCACGTCCTTTCTTTTCAAACATTGGCTAAGCATTCCTTTGTTTCAGCTTATCACTATTTACACCAAAGTGTATTGGCGTAAGAATGTAGATTTTTCTCTCCAAAATGCGTGGTGAAGGGGTTTCTCTTTAAAAACACGTTGTGCAAGTGATTGGCACTAAAAAATTCATGCTTTAAATATAAAAGCGCTATTTTTTAACATCCTTGCACATTATTTTCCAAGTCCATGCTTCATGTGCAGTAGCATCTAAAATGTGCACCTTTACATTCAATTGTTCTTCAAAGAAAAAACATGTAGAATTGCAGAAGCGCCAAAAAAGAGCGCCCTTACATAATGAAATTTTTTCCTAACACTAAGATGTGCAGGAGCATTGTTTTTTAGCGCCCCTGCACCAAAGTTGCATTTCTCCTAAGTGCAAGGGTGTTGATTTTCAGCGCCCTTACACTTTTCCCAATTTTGCTTCGAAACACATCAAAACTTGCCAGTTTTGTCTCGAACCTCGCTCTTTCCTCTTTGTACATCATTTTGCATGCCTTGTCACTCACTCCATGCTTGCTCATCATCGTTGCTCGCTTCACGCATCCCCATGCTATTTTTTGACTAACATTTAACTCTACATCTTGCAGTCTCTTTTCAAGATCATCAAAGTTGTTAATCGTAGATTCAATTGCTCTCTGATGACTGCCAGAAAACCTCTGTTGTCTTCAAAAGATAAACACAAAATGAAGTATAAATATCAAGGTGTCTATCACTGAATGTAGTGGTCTCCAAGGTGGAAGAGATAAAAGACATAGAGGTTGGTCATCAAGACTTAGTTGATTTTGCAAAGAAAACTGAGAAGAAGCCTCTTCCTGATTCTATGAGAGCAATTGTACACAGTAACCTGCATTTGGTATCTATGTTCCCTACTGTTGCTCACAATACAAAATTTTTCCTTCAAGTTGCATCCCACTACATCAAGGAGAGAAGAAGTGTGATTAATTCTTCTAGGCACAATATTTTAAGACTCGACCTTGACTTCTTTGATATTGTGTTTAAAGTTCCACAAATGGAGAAATACATTGATATCTCGATACAAAAAGCATAAGAAGTCTATGATGTTGATCCCAATAAGGCTAAAAACTTGATAAATAGCCAATGGTTGAAGAAGCCTAGGAAAATTATTTCCAGATGGCCAAAGGGACTCCTGCGAAGTGATTTCAAAGATGATGTCAAAGATATGATCACGTTCTTGAGCAAAGTGAAGGGCTTGCCTGAATCATCCACTTTTCATGACTGGATGTATGAATACATCAGAATCATAAGAAGACAAAAATTTCACATTGATTGGGGCAAACAGATCAATGATGAAATACATGAACAACTGATCAATGTGCCTTCTACATTAAAATTCTATATGACTTCTTATCTGGTGTATGCAATAGATGTAATGAGGCAATTTCTAGGTCTATCCACAAAAGGGAATCGGATGCTAGTACCTGTGTATAAATTTTTCTATCAACTAGAGTTGAAGGAAAGCTTCCATCATTTCAGGAGGGTTACTGATGCTTTCTTCACGCGTTTGCTTTTCAATTTTGATCTGACTCTCGAGAGGAGAAGGGTATCTGATGAGGCCTATAAGGCGGTCAGTAAAGTTGGATTCATATTTCTACAATTCCCAACATTTACTTATTTAAGAGTAGGGTGCTACACTGGTTGCTCTTACATGCTGCCACAATATCCTTCAGACAAGTGGGTTCTCATGGAGATGTGCAGACAGCTAATTTCAGTGCACAAAGAACAAAGAAATATTCACAAGCGTGGATTCAAGTTCCCATTGACAATTGGTAGATATACTATCCCGACTGTACAAAAAGCCAAATCTATTTATGCTAAGATGCAAATCATGACAATCAGGACCTACAGGTATAGGTTTGATTTTGATTACCGAGATGTCAGAAGGCAATTGCAAAATGGTATAATCATCACAAGTACCATTTTGAGGACATCTGGGCTGATTGCAAAGATGAAGAAGTCATTCACAAAATGGATTATTATAGGTTGGCCGTACAACAGATTAGAGACCTTGATATTGCTAACCTACCAGAGGATTTTACAGATCCTAGCAATATCATGAATGTTGTCTATGATGAACAAGAATTTTCTAAGAAGCTGTTGCCTGCAATTCAATGGTCTAGAAAATAAATTACTAGCATCAGAGAGAGATTGGCACCAATCTTATCCAACACTGCAGAATGGTTACACAAGCATGGTTTTGAAATGAAAAGTTTCATAGTAGATTCAGAAGGAGAGGAATCAGAAGCAAAAGCAGAAGCTCGCCAACAACAAGAACTCCGCATGAAAAATAAATCAGCGGTTGTTCCCACTTCTTCACGGAGAGGTCCCAGAATCAAGTTTACTGTTGGCAAGAAAGATACCCAGGTCATCCCAGAAGGAGAAACAACAAAATTTAAACCATCTCGCTCTAAAGGTAAACAGGTTGTTTCAGAGGAGATAGATTTTGATGAAGAAGGTATTTCCAATGACCAATCCACTGAAGATGAAGACTCAGCAGAAGCAGACTCCAATGTAGAAGAAGTTTCTAAAAGCGGACAAGAGTCTGAAGAAGAATCTGAAGGTGATTTTGAAGGTGAACCAAAATCAGAGAGACAAGAGGGTGATCAACAGGAACCCAGGCATGATCAGGAAAGAACTATGTCTCCACCTGAGAATATAGTTGAGGAAATTCCCAGAACGTCATCGCCTATGATTTCTAGTGTTCCTCATACTCCTCCAAATCTGAGTACTCTGCCACCTCTTGTTCCTTCATCACCTATTCCTACCACATGCATTCTTGCAGCAGAGGTATCCACTATTCTTGCATCATCGACCTTGCTTGATACTCCCTCGATGACAAGCATTCACACGGTCGATATTTTTTCAAGTCCTCCATCATCCATTCCTAGCCTATCATCACCATCATATGATATCACTTCTGAAACTGAGTTTAATCGGTTCATGAATGAATCAATATGTGATCAGCTCAATGTGCAGTCTATAGGAGCAATGATGACAGACACTTTTCCCATTGTCACAATACCCATTGTAACTTCAGAAGTGACAATGACTTCAGAAATGACAATGATGATAGAGTTGACAGTGAATCTAGAAGTTCACACCTCCTTTCTTTCCCCTTGGCTGATATCTCAAGTGTCGAAGCGGAAGAAATAAATGATTTCTCTAGAGGAGCTTGATCTCGAAGAGATAGTCCCTCCAAAAGCTAAAGGGAAGAAAAAGGCGAAAGTATACTCAAAGCTAAATGTTGACAAGACTGGTCACAAGTATGCGGAAATTGGCATACCACCGCAAAAAGAAGGAGATGTCAATATGGAGGACTACACAGTAACAAGAGTCCAGCTTGGAAAAGTTACCAATGAAAGTGAAAATGTAGATGCACAAGTGACATTGGACATCTTGGCTGGAAGACTGGATAAAATGGAGCAAGCTCGTAATATGTACAAACTGAGGGTAGAGCATTATGCCACCGTTGTAAAGAGACTTGCAGGATCTTCAACTAATGTACAACCGTTGACAATGGTGAGTATTGAGGACCCAGCTATCAAGAAAGCTGAGAAGTTTGCCTCCAAAGGCAGGGTGTTGTATGATTTCGTTGAGAAGATCATAGAACACAGATCTCAGATTATAATTGTTGTGAACGAGAAAACTACTCTGCTGGCCAAGCTCACCACAGAGCTTGATAAGGAGAAAAGTGTACTTTCCCAGGAGCGCAAAGATATGGAAAAATGCCTGCTGTCATGGTCACAGATGAAGCAGGTAAAGCTTAGTAAATTGGTGGAAGCTGGGGTAATTCCCAGTAAAGAAAAATTCATTGAGGTAAGAGAATCTTTGAAACATTGAATTCAAGTAATTCAATCTCTTACGGAGGATCTCCACCAAGTGCAGGAAGATGTCGAAGGACATTGTCTGATTCTTGAAAAAGGTATCAAGGAGTTACCGGGTCAACTTCTTGAGGAAAATCATATCTTCCTGCCAGCCACATAAATATCTCAGATCTTCAAATAAGCCATCATGAAGTTGATTGACAGGGCAAACTTTTTAGAAGCCTCACTGAACATCATTTGTGATACAAGGCTCACATTGGATAACCTTAAAACGCATCTTGATAGGTGCAAGAAGGTTCACTCATCTACCATGAGATCGATCACGAGAATTCACACCATTGTGGATTACACCATTGGTCCGGATGAGAAGTTCGTGCAGGAGACCAAGAAGAAATACAAAGAATTTTGTGCCCAAAGCAAGGAAACATGAAGGTTCCTGATCTCCAAGTGTTAGACATTTTTTATGCTTCCCACTATTCATCTTGTAAATATTTCCTGACATTTTATATGTCTTTTTGTAAATTGTATTTGCACCAAGTTCAAGATGTAATTTCATTAAGAAAAATTACACTTTGAATTTGGTCAAAGTTAGGTGATATTTCCTAGAATCGCTCACCCAACTTTCCTTGATTTTCTCAATTAGTTTCCTAATTTTGCTATTCCCTCTTTCTATATATATGAGGGATTTTCCTTTGTATTGGGATCTTTTAGCATTTTTGCAACGAAGTGCTGCCCTTTTTGAAACAAATTGTGAAACTTTGTGTTCATGCTTTGCGAATGAAATCTGATCAATAAAGAAGAAGATTGCAAACTAGACTTTGTGTTGGATTCGATAGTCTTGTGAATTGATCTCATTTGGTGGTGATTAGCTTATGAAATCTAAAAGACCCTATGTAATTCATGTAAACTTTGTGTTACATCCTTTATTTGGATCTACATTTGTGTTTTGTTTAACTATTATTGAATGATCTACAAGACTTTGTGCTTGTAATATTTCATGCTATTTGGATACTTTGGTTGGATGATCTACAAGACTTTGCGCTTGTAATTGTTCATGTTGTTCGAGGAATTGTTGTATCTAAGAAGACTTTGTGCTTCTAATGCAACAAACGATACGTCTTTCATAGATCTACCATTGAAAAAGCTACGAAATGACTTTGTGCCTTCATGAGCTTTCCCTTTTATTTTAATTGTTTATTGTTAATCACTTCTAGTATCTCTATGCTTTGCTTTGACAAGATAGAGGTATTGGAATTACTGCTTGTTGATCATTTTAGGTTATTGTGAATTGAGAACTTCCAACAGTGAAGCATTGTAAACATCTTCTCTGAAAAAAGAGAGAAGGATGAATGTGACACACCCCCCCACTTCGTAAGTATTGTGTACATTCTATAATTACTTTATTTGTTTTACTATAGCTTCTATCAGTAGTAAGAAGGGCGCCTCCTCTTTCTAAGAGGAGAGATTTATATCTCACATAGTTGTGGCTGAAGTCCTAGTTTTGTAATCTATTGAAAAGTTGATTACATAATTTTCACCCAACAAGATAATAATAGAAGGACCCAAATCCCAAGCAACCACAAGACAAAGTGCAGATGCAGGAGGAATACCCAAATTCTCCCAAAAATCTTGTAAAGATAAGCAAATCTAAATGGCCTTATCCAAAATTTCCACCAAAGTCTCCAAATTTCAAGAATGAAAGCACACTGAAAAAATAAATGAGTTTTGCTTTCTTCATCACAACCACATAAAAAAAAATAGAAGGCCCATAGAAACCCTATTTCCTAATGTTCTCCCAAGTGAGGTACTTGTTATGACTCAACAACTAAAGAAACATATTACACTTGGGCCACCCATCCTTGAACCGAATCGATTCCACTAAGGATGAGTCCTCACCTCATCCTAATGGGACACCAAAGTTGCATACCCTTAGGCAACAAAGTAGATACCCTTTGAACCATGTCCCCATGCCAGTAGATCACTATCTTTTGAATAACATCTCTCATCCAAAATAGACACCAACAAACCTCTCTCCTCTTGAGACCCTCCATATGATCAACTATTAGGATTTTTCCATTGATAGATTCTAGTCCCACCCAAATGCGATGAACATTTGAAACTGCTCACCCTAGACCACCCAACAACCATAAAAAATTCACTAAGAGGACAAAGAAGAGGAAATGAAGAAAGAATTGGGGGTGCCCATCCCAAGAATCAGTCCAAAAAATTGCATGTTCCCCTTTCTGAATGATCGAGAAAATACCCTCCTTTATGAGAGTTGAACCCCTCTTAATGGTACTCTAGATCATAGAACCTTTACCAGCCAGATCCATTCACATAATACCACACTAGCAACTTCGCCCAAATATTTAAAATTTAGGATACAAGCCTAAGGATGCTTAGGAAATTTACACCACCTCCAATATAATTTTGTATCCAAAGCAAGACTATTCTGCTTTGACTACCTTAAGTCCAGGGCCACCATTCTCCTTAGATCTGCAAACCTGATCCCAACTCACCAAACTCCATTTCCTTATATCAAGATTCCCAACCCATAAAATATTCCTGGTAAGGGAGTCAAGCTCCTTGAGCACACTCTTGGGAGCAGATAACACTAGGAACCTATATAAAGGGAGAGCCTAAAGAACATAAGAAACAAGAGTCACCCTGCCTGCTAAAGAAAGCCATCTAAAAGTCCAATGGTTGACCTTAGCCCGAAATTTATCTAGGATCTTTTTCCAATCATTTCTCTTCAAGTTACCAGTACAAAGGGGAATCCCTAAATACTCCAAAGGAAGTTTACCAATCTGAAAATGAAGAATATTGGAAATTTTGTGTTCGATCAAGTCAAGAGTGTTGAAGAAAAGAATATGAGATTTACCCTCAATGATTTGTTGTCTAGACGCAGCCAAATAAACATCCAAGGATTTCCTTAAATTAGTTACCTCCTCAATCCTAGTAGCCCCCATCAGAGCATCATCATCCACGAACTGGAGATGGGTCTGAGCTTCCAAACCTTGAGCCCAACACCAGCCACAAATCAAGTCTCTGTCTCTATGTTGTTTCAATAGTCTCCCAAATCCTTTAGCCATCAAGATAAAAAGATAGGGGGAAAGAGGATCCCCTTGCCTAAGTCCCCGACTAGCAGAAAAATGTAGGTGAGGGGGAGTCATTAACAAGAATAGAGAAGGAAGAAGTAGTCACACAACTCATAACCTAGGAGACCCAATCAAAGTGGAAGCCAAAAGCCAAGAGCATACACTGAAGAAAAAGCCACATGACTCTATCATAAGCTTTGGACATATCCAGTTTGATGAAAATGGTTTTTTCTTTAGAGGAAGACATGGAGTGAATAGTTTTCACTGCCACAACAATACCATCAACAATTTTCTTTCCCTTAACAAAGCCACCCTACTCTAGAGAAATCAAAGGATCTAAACACCTCTTCAATCTTTCAACAAGCAACTTAGTAATAATCTTGTAGTTCACATTGCACAACGCAATAGGCATAAAAGAGTCCAAAGAAGTGGTACCCTCTTTCTTTGGAATCAAGGCAAGGAAAGTGGAGTTGATAGCCTTAAACATCTGCTTGTTAGTATAAGACTCTTGAACCACCTCCAACAAATCCATTTTGATGGTATCCCAAAATTCCTAAAAGAACTCAATGGGAAAACCATCAAGGTTAGGGGCCTTACCTTTCTTCATCTAGAAGAAAATATCCTCAAGATCCACCAAAGAGATGGGCACCAAAAGAGAATTATTCATCTTCATTGAGACCAAAGGGGGGATGCAATCCAAAAGTAGATTTTGCTCAACAAAGGAAAGAGGCCTATCCTCAACGAAGAGAGAAGAAAAGAAATGGACCACCTCCTCAGTAATAGCTTGATGCGAGTTTAGTTGTTCTCCTTGGGCTAACAAAAGAGAGGAAATAATATTTCCGCCTCTATGCACCTTAATCGAATTATGAAAGAAAGCAATATTCTTGTCGCCTTCTTTGAGCTAATTAACACAAGATTTTGTTTCCAAAAAATCTCCTTCTAAAGCTCCCATTCAACAAGTTCCCTAAAATACTTGGTTTCTTCCTGAAGCAAATCCGTATCATCCCTTCTTCCTTGATTTTGAAAGTGATGCAGTCAAGTTGTTCATGAATTTGTTTCCGTCAATGAAAGAGATTACCAAAAACTATTTTATTCCATTTCTTGAGCTTGAATTTGACATACTGAAGCCTCTTGAAAAAAGAGAACATTGTCATGCCAAAAGTATACCTTCCTTCAATCAACCATTGATCCACAAGTTGATACAAATGAAGATCCCTAAGCCACATTTGTTAAAATTTAAAAGGGAGGTTCTTGACCATAGAGAATTGAGAGGAGGATAACTTAATCGACCAATGATTAGACCCCTTCCACCCTAGGATCTTAAAAGAAGAAGCCCAATCATTACCAATCCATTCAATAGACACCAGAAACTTTTCCAACCTATAAGAAATAGAGCCCTCACCACACCTCTGATTGTGCCAGGTAAAGGTTTCATTAATGGGATGCACATCCACCAAATTTAGAAGCTTGATATTATCCTGAAGCAAGGAAGAAGAAGGACCCAATCTACAAATTTCCCCCAATTTTTCCTCCAGGGTGCATATAGAATTAAAGTTTCCTATCAAAATCTAAGGTCAAGAAGGAGCCAAATAATGAATAATTATAATATGAGTCCATAGCAAAATCTTACCAAGAAATTCAATAGGTGCATACACATTGGTGAACAAAAACACCGTGCCATAATCAAAACAGGATGCCAATAGAGAAAGGGAATTCCTTCAAGCCATCCACCATAAAGGAAAGATCTTGCAAGGGTCCCAACTACACGCCACACACCCAGCAAAACCATGAGAGCCAACACATTGACAATATCCTCTCCTCTAAATTTTGGAGGTAGTTTTCAATATTTCCTTGACAAGAAGCTTAGTCTCCTACATGAAAAGAATATTAGGTTTATGATCACAAACTAAATCACGAGTAGCCTTTTATCTAGGGACACTACCCAAACCCCTAGCATTCTAGGATAACACAATCATTTATGAGAGTCCAATGTCTTCACAACACCAGATTCCACCAAAGATTCTCCCATAATCTTCATCTTCTCCAAGTCCTTCCTTCCAACTTTCTCCATCTTGTCACCAGTCACTTTCTTTAAGCTTTTCTAGTGAATGCCTAGGAGAGGCCCATTCTTCTTCTTACCATCATCCTTAGCCCCATAATTAGATTTCAACTCATTTTTCCCTTTAGTGCCAATGTGCTCATTAGGAGTTTCCTCCAAAGGATTAGAAACCAAAGTACCCATTGGAGCAACCACATTATCCTACTGAAGAGTCTCCAACCCAGCTGTGGATGAAGAGGGGAAAAACCCTTCCTTTGAAATTGTATGCATGCTTCTTGTTGGAGAGGAGAACAAAGGATGTTGACCACCAAGATCCAATCCTTGAAAAACTTGAGTACCAAAGCTATGATCATGTTCCATTGAATCCATCTCTTCAAAGTTCTGAAGGACATCAAATATGTTGCCAAAGACCTCTATAAGCGAGGTTTTATTTTGACGGTTTGAAATTTTTGCTTTCAATCAAGATTTCACAGGAATAAACCCATTTTGATCAAGCTCCTCAACTTGAATCGACGCTTTACCTTTAGCATTATAAGTATTTGCATGCACACCCGGTGGAGGCTATTGGGTATTAGCATGCAACTTAGGGAAATCTCTTTGTAGATGCCCATATTCATGGAAAGTATGACAACGAAAGGGAAGGGCCTCATAATCCACCCGTTGAACCCAACCCAAGCCTCCCAGCCTAATTTCAACCAAATATGGGAAAGGATTATTTGAATTAATTTCCACACACAAGTGTGCAAAAGAGGTTATCCTTTGATCAAGAGCCTACCAGGAAGGGCCCAAGGGCTTCCCTAAAACAACTACAATAGAATGTAAGATATCCTTGCACCAATACTCCATTGGAAGATGAGGTAGTTGAATCCAAACTTGAATCCTTTCAATGAAATCTCTTCAAAAGGATCAAACCCCAAATGCCACAGTTTGATGAAGATTCCTACCTGATTGTGAAAATATGCCCCCCCTTCAAAGGCAACATTATGATTTGCAATCCAGGAAAAGACCACAAAGAAATACCCATTAGCTCCCAAAATGACTTCCAAATATCCTTTAAGATTCCAGTTGCTATGAACCCATTTTTCCAAAAAGGGAAATGAAATGAAAACTCCCATGAATTTGCAAATGAGCGCATGCTCAGACAGATACAACACATCCTCAACAATAGAATCTAGGTTGACCACCACCATTGGTAGATCTTTAGATCTTTCCAAACACCCATTAGGTTTTGTACGCAAGCTCTGAGCTTGATTGTTCTTTGACTCCTCTATCGCATGCAAGAGAAAATTTATTGCATCTTCATGACTTGAGGATGAAGAAACTTCACCAATTATAGCATCTTTAAAAGAGACCAAGCGGGGGTCCCTCGAACCCCATACATGGGCCATGTAGCTTGCACAACCAAACACCCACCAAAACCAATGACCAAAGGACAAAACACAACAAAAAAGGAGGAAAAAAGTAAAAAAAGAGAGGCACCCAGCAAGGGGAGAGATCCCCCATGCCTCCACACTGCACAACAACAAACAAGGGCAAAGCCCGCGGCTTCACCAGGCTACACAGGTCTATAAAACCCCCACCCACATCCTTCTGACCATTGCTTTCATCATCAGGAAATTCCTGTGCTGAATCTTCACACCTTATTACTGGTTAGATTTCTTAGATACACCAGATGAAATTGGTCCTTGAGAAAATAGCTTGCTAACTATTTTTTGATCTCCTCATTACAATTTATAATCTTTTGATAATAATATTCATAACCCTATCATTTTTGTCATTTTCTTCCCTTATTTGCACTCTACCTATATGGATTCCTTGTGTGTCTTATGTTCACAATCTGAACCCAAGATTTAGCCTCCTCAATTTAATATCTTAATTGATTATCTTTTATTTCCATTTTTACTATTGTCGATTAGGTAGATCTCTTTTATTTATAGTTTGCCTCTTCTTATACTTTAATTTATTTTTTTTAGAACTTTTTTTTATTGGAAATCCACTTCCTTAAACCTTCTACATTATAAGAAAGAAAGAAAAAAAGAAAAAAAAACTTTCAACGTCCACAAGACTTAAAATAGCCTATGGGAAAGCTAGCCTTGTAATTTTTGAATTTTACATTTCAATCCTTTTCCTATTCAAGGTGATGATGAGTTCCCCCAAATTCTCAATAGTCCCCTTGCTAAATAAAATGTACCAAAAGATATTTGCATGTTTGTCCTTGGTGGCATCACACTCCATAATAAAGTGTTTTTCTGATTCCACTACTCTGGTAGTGCAAAAGATACACACCCTTTCTTCCCATACTTCTTTAGGCCTTTCCATTGCCTCATTTCACATCAAAGTTGATGAGAGAGTTCTTAATTGAGCAGTAAAATTTTTGTCTCCATGAAATACTAGCCCTTATGTATCTTTTTGTTGATGAACACATGTGGGGTTCAACTCCTAAAGATAATATTTTTTCTATCTCCTTAGCATTTTTTCGTATATACGCTTGTGAAATTTAACTATAATAAAAGCCTTTATTTCTTTACTATTCATGGGGCAAGCACTCAAGTAGATATTCTATTTGCTCATCTATTTGCTATTTTGCCTCATCCAAGTCTTCTTTCTTTCACTCAAGATGTCATTGAAAACAACCTTGGGCCATCTACCTACTTCCATTTTTCAATTCTTTTTAAATATATTATGAGACACACCATAGTGATTGCTTCAAGAGGAGTTTCCCCTATTTCACTCAACATAATCTTCTAAGGAATCAAAAATTTTTATATTGAACTTGCTTGTGATCAAGTGCTTTTGGATTTTCTCAATTTGTTTCCACTTTGAGTCTGAGATGTTGCTAGCCTAAATTCACACCCATAGAACACCAAAAGTACTAAAAGCCCCAAAAAAAATTGGTTAGTTTTCCAATCCAATAGATTTGCCTCTCTACATCTATCTTGAAGAACACATAAAACTTTCCATCCTCCAAAGTTCTCTTCTTTCTGCAACCCTCCCAACTAAGCTTGTTGTTGAGGTAAAATCCAAGGTATTTGTACTCAGTTACTTCTTCAAGAGTATTGCTTTCAAAGTATAACTTGTGTTGGTTCTACTTTTTTCTAGTGGAGAAAATCATGACTTTGGTCTTGTTGGTATTAACTTGCACCCCCACTGCTATGCAAGAATGTTCAAGGCATATAAGTGCTCTTGCAACCCATGAGCTGATTTACCAATCAAAATAAGGTCACTAGCATATAAAAGAAGCCTTATTACAAACTCTTCCAAATGGACCCCATCTCCGTCTTGCAAATTTAGCCATTCTTCAAATTTGTCAATATATAAACCAAACAGAGTAGGGGATAGGTGGCACCCTTGCTTGACCCTAATGCCACTTTAAAACTTTTCAAAATACATGCTAAAGTTCTAATTTTGACTTTAACCTCTTCATAGAGCATATGGACAACTGCTCTAAGATGTGCAGGAATTCCAAGTTCTTCCATTCTAGACTATAACTTATCCTTGGGATCGTGTCGAAAGTCTTTTTGAGATCAACAAAACAACAAAAACATCTTCCCTTTATCCCCAAACTTTTTCAATGATGTGCCTCAAGGTGATTCCATGATCAAACATAAAGTGCTGACGCTTGGAACCTGTTTGTCCTTTTGCTCATTTTTTTTCTACCCACTTACTAATTCTGTGTTTGACCATATTGCCAAATAATTTCACAAATAAAAGATTGATCATTACGATCTTATAATTGAAAGGATTATTAATATCACCACTCTTAAAAAAATATCACTAAATTAATTGTCTAATCTTTTGAGAACACTTGCTGAATAATGCTGTTCAATATTCTCATAATGTAGAGAGCGAGAATAAGTTAACAAATCCTTTTTCCTACACCCAATTTTTTAATACCCGTCTCAGGTTAAATCCCCAATCCATATTGTTAATACATGATATATAATACTCAATCCCGCGGTGAGGGTGGCTTGGACTCGAAAGTATCTGCTTCGTCAAGGAGGCCACGTCGGATGTATATGCGTGCGAAAATAGCTGGCGTAACCCGTGGCATGAGAAAGATGTGCAACATATTGTCTCGTCCACAAAGGCCGAGTCGACGAAAAGCTGGATAAACAGATATATCCCCGCAAAATCTGAAAATGGTGGCATACTCAACATAGGCAGAAGCCATAGATATGCTTTGAAAATGAGAGGGTCATGGTTTTAAATGACCAATTCCGCTCTAGTTGTGGGAAGCACGTTGCATTTCGCCGCACTGCTCCGTTGCCCTATTCTTGCCTTCCATGGCGATGCCGTCCACTTCCGCAGGCGCACGTCGTTCGGCCGCTTTACTGTGACTGCACACCTCTTCAACAAGAATAAGTGGTGGCAGAAGTTTCTCTTGCACCAAGTCGATAGTCCCACCTGGTTTGGCTTAGGCCAGGAGGAGGAGGAGGAGGAGGAGGAGGAAGAGGAGGAGCTGTTTCAGGACGGTCATATGGAAGAGGAGGAAGACGGCCCCGATGCCAGGGATTGGGAAGATTGGCTGGATGACAGCTGGGCGGCAGCTGGGAGTAATGCCTCTCTCAACCAGGGAGAGGGGTGGGACGCTGATGAAGAAGGGATCCCAAGAGACAATTCCTCAATGCCTGAAAGAGGCATGTATTCAAATGTCAAGGAATTGCTATTCAGGCTCTTTCAAAACCCTGCTCAGCTGGACGACGATTTGACTTATGAAGATAAGCTTTTTCAGTTTACCACACAGACCACTGTAAGTTAGCACAATTATACCTGCAATAGACATCTAAATTTTTGCAGTCCACGAGATTCAATTGAGGAGCTCCTGTAATAAATTGGCTATTTGATGTTTTATCTACCATTTCAGATCACTCTTATAATGCTTCATTAAAATGAGAGAAACAAATGACATAAGGTTATACCCTTTTATGAGTTCTTTGCAACCAAACATGAGCAGATGATACCTAATTCAACTGAACAAATGCAATTTACTCTCCGTTGTTTTGACTTAACAACATTTGAAAGTGATGCAAAGCTTTCTACCGGTGTACAATAGCTGGCAAATCTTTCTACCATGAAGAAATAATGAATATAACCATTGCAGGCTAATATCCAAGGCTAATCTTTTTTGCTATTAGTACTTGTAAATTGTAATTTCTAGCCAATTTTGTAACCTAGACGTACATGTTATGTTGATCTTTTTTTAAAAATATGGTGAGAAACTAGTTATCTGGGAAAAGCATAGCTAACTGTGAGTTTGAAGAATTTCCTTTTTCTGATTTCATATTCATCATCGCAGTTAGCCCAAAAATCGTCAAGGTCAGGTTGATGTTTGTACACGGATCCTACATATTTCTCTATTAGCCCTTTGGGTTCAAACTTGGATCAGATATCATGAATGCATAGGTTTACTTTGCATATCTCATCATCGGAAGTTCTTGTGTGTAGCGGAGATGTACATGAATAGGTACCAATATTAATGGGGAACTAGACATCGGGCTTGTGCTTGCTTGATAACACCTTATGTACTTTCGGCAATCATATGCTTTGGTAATTGTTAAGATGCTCCAGTGAGTCTGTCTATCCTAATATATGTGCTAGTTGGGAATTGAATAAAAGAATTTCCTCATTTTGCAATAACACCTATAGCTTCAATAGGCATTCATTTATTTGGGTCATTTTCAATTAGTCTAATCACATGGAAGACAATAGCATCGTTAACCCTTTTGAAAATTTTCAAGCTTTTTGTGAGCTCAAGCTGAGGATTATGTTTGTAAACTTTTTGTTGTCTTGGAGCAATCACTCCAACTCTAGTCAATCTTGGGAATATGGTCCTTCTCACCATTTGATGTACCAAATAGGTCATATGAAGCTTCTTACTTTCTTGAACTTCTGATAATTGCTCATGTAAATTATCACTAATGAAAGTTGACCAATCAATTCAAATATCTGAGCATCCACAATTCAAATATTTTGGCATTTGAATTGACTACAATCCTGTTCAGCAATGTTATGAAGTCATTTATTTTAATTTGAAAATCACTCCTAAATAGTGTCTTGAGTAACCTTGAGGCAGATAATCGTGGTTTTGCGAGCCAATTTTTATTTTTAACCTTGCAACACAAGTTAGGATCTTTATTGAAGAAGTCTTTGTCACTATTAACAATCAATGTCACATACTCTACATAAGGTTTGGAAAGTTCCCTCAACGCTCTCTTAGGACTGATATCTAAGAAAACTTCATTAGCCAAATCAATGGTTCTCCTAGTTTAAGGATCATAGTATTTAGCATAGGCTATCACTAATTTGGGAGATTGAACTGATATGGCGAAAACAACAACTTGAACAATTCCATTATCCACAATGCATTTGACTTTGGCTGTTTTGTCGTCAGCATACATCTCTTTTAGAAAAGCTGCCATGTTCACATGGCATAAATTTGTGTCTAACACATCCCTTAGTGTAGATGTAATTTTAGAAGGGGCAGTTATCCCCTTGAACTTGTTTTTCATCTCTTTGGTTTTGGAAGATGACATAAGGGGATTTAGAATGAATTGTAGGAGGCTAGGTGAACAAATGGTAGCTTGATGGAAATGTAGAGTGCGGAGGTAAGTGAGCAATTAGTAAAAGGTTGCAAATGTGCACAGTGAATCCAAAAGTTTGTAGGGAGCTGATATATTGTGTATTCAGGTTTGTGGAGGTTGGGAGCACAAGTGTAATTTTCAAGATATGCAAACATGTAGGACATGGCCACAAATCCACAACCTATAATTATTGAAAAATTATGGGCAGCGGAAGCAAATTGGCAGCAAGCAAGCTTTGCATAAATAGGGTGTGAATTTCCACAAACCTTATAGAAGTGGGTGTGGGAAATTGAGGATGATATGCAATCTATATGTAGAGGAAACTTGTAAACAAAGTCTCAAGGTCCATTGCAGGTATCAATGTGAAAACAAAACCTATGAACATAATTGCACGTATGATATAAGTAGGAACCACACAAACATTTTAATTGTTTTGTTTAAGAGCTGATTGTATGCTCAAAAAGGATAAAAGATACTTAGGATTTTGACAGAATGAGGTATTACATTGCAATGACAAGAAAACATCAATCGTAAATGCCATAACTAGGAAGACATTCATTCAAATTTAAAAGATTCAAGAAACTAGAATGAATCAATGTTTTGTGAAGTACTTGGGAAAGAAGATTGATACTTTGAAACTCAACCCATGGTTCCCTAGTTTGGTCGAGTAATGAATACCTTCAAATAAGTAGGCTCACGTGCACATGGATGTGGATTTGCAACAAGGGGAGTTTGCATAGAAATTACAATGGATTTGCTATGTGAATGGGATTTGTTGGGAATTGAATAGCATTTGGCGAATTAATACAAGCTTGAATAAATGTGAGAATGAGGTTAAAAGACTGCATTTATAAAGCTTTGTTCATGCAAATGTGAGAATGATGTATTATATTTTGTGGAATTTTGGGAGATAAAGCATCATTTGTGTGCAATTGTCAAGGAACTCCACAATATCGACACTTTGTTAGCCTATGGACATGTGGAATTGATGACCAAAAATGCATGTACTTTGAGGTTGCGCTTGAACTCCCCAACTCCAAAAACACTCAAAACTTGCAAATTTCACAAGTTTTTTTGGATTAACTTGAGAACCTAGAATCTTCTAAAGGGATCTATGACTTAGATTCACATTGAGACATATAATTTGACAAAAACCATCCAACACTAAAAGGCAAATTGTGAAGGGGAACAAATTGACACAAAGAACCATGGTGAAGACAAAGATTGTATGATTGAAGTCCTAAAATTTTAAAAATAGGTATAATTAAAATGCAGGGACAACACCTCTAATAGTCATGGATGGGATGTCCATATTACTACATTTAGGATCTTATGCTTTAATTGACTATATCCACCACTTCGGTGTGTGTCCCACCAAGTTTTGTGATCTTGAGCATATTCATGCCTATATCAAAGGTCAATCACTAACTCTTATTACCTTGGTTCTCGTATTTTCTCATTAATTGATTCTTAGTACTCTAGGGCATCCGCTTTGCTTTTTCCTTGCAACTTTAGTATAAGTGCTTTTGACTTTCTCTTTGCGCATGAGCCTTGGTCTTTGTTTCCTTCATTTGCAATCCACAATATTAGCATTATATCTTGTTGTTGTCTTGTCATTATTAGGATAAGACCCTCCATTGTTGGGATATGTAATAATCACCCTAGCTTTTTTTTTTTTGAAAAAATAGCAAACATCAATGAGATACAAGCAACTTCCTTTACACTTTTGTTCACCTAGATCCCCGAGTGGGCAAGGTGAGAGCATATGGTGTTCAAGATTACAATTAAACTGAAGCAACAATTGAAAGGAAAGCATCAGGTGGCAAGCCAGCCAACACCACTTATTCAGTGGGATGCATATGCAATATTGAAAGAAATGAACATCCACTTATTCAGTGGGAATTACAATGGCACTTCCACTTTTTAGTGGGAAAGATTATACAATTCTGAAATCGAAACACAACTTCTTCCACTTATCCAGTGGTGAGTGATTACAAAAAAACCACTTATTCAGTGGGGTAAGTATTAGCAATAAACAATAGCAAATCATTGGCGGTACTACCATCCTGTGTTACAATGTTAGCTCAAACAAATTCATGCCAATTTAGTGATATATCTGCTGATAAAGGTGCTGATACAAAATAGACTCTTGTTACAAAATGCTGATAAAGGAAAGTACTGTTGAACACCCCCAAATGATGCCAAATATCAAAGACAAACCCACCTAACTTGTAACAACAACAATAAACCTTAGTAAATGTTGGGAAATATGCTGCTATAGGTTTGGAAATATATTGGAACTTGCTACAACAGGTCTGTACAGCCACAATTGTCACCCAAAAAACTGAAATAACTCACACCCAGCACACCAGAGTTGTGTTAAATTTTAATGATCAGATTTTATGCACAGAAATTAATTCAAAATCAGACACAATAACACAGCAGATACCCTGGGAAAACCCTCCTCTTGAGGGAGAAAAACCCAGGGTATCTGCTGTGTTATTGTGGCTGATTTTGAATTAATTTCTGTGCATACAATCTGATCATTAAAATTTAACATGGTATCAGAGCGGGTTTGAGAAGATCGTGATCAGATTTACAGCGATACTCTTTTCTCTTCATCTTAATTCTTTGTCTATCTCTACATCAATCAAGATGGTGAACAGATTGAAGATCGAAGATAGACTTGAGGGAGCGTCAAACTACACTTCATGGAGGTTTAGAATCATGCTCACATTGGAGGAGAATGATTTGGCAGAGTTTGTGGAGACCAAAGTTCCCGAACCTAAAGAGGAAGAAGAGAAGTTGCAATGGAAGAAGAAAGACATCAAGGCGAAGAAGTTGTTGGTTGATTCCGTCAAGGATCACATTGTTCCAATTGTCTCCAAGTTGAAGACTGCAAGGGAGATGTTCAAGACATTGGAGGAAATGTACGAAATCAACAACACCAGCCGGGCACTTGCCTTGAAGCAACAACTTCATCATGTTAAGATGGCAGAAGGAGAATTTGTCATCACCTACTTCATGAAGATTTCCAAATTGAGAGATCAACTCTCTACCATTGGTCATATTGTTGATGACAAGGATTTGACCATGTTGGCTCTAAATGGTCTTCCTTCATCTTGGGAGTCTTACATTCAAGGAATCAGCGCGAGATCGAAACTTCCCAAGTTTGATCATTTGAGGGCGGACTGTATTCAAGAAGAGTCTAGGTTGGTTGCGAGAGGTATTGGTCGAAGCTCTACAAATGAAGACATTCATGTTCTTTCCGCTCAATCATCGGAGAAGAAAGGAAAAAGAGGAAAGAAAGGATACTTCAAGAGGAATAGAGATAAAGGGTCAGATGGTGCTCCCGCATTCAAAAAGAAGTGGGACCTCTCCCAAGTCCAATGCTTTCGTTGTGACAAGTTTGGTCACTATGCAAAGGATTGCCCAACCAGGCCTAATCAGCATGCTTCAGTTGCGGATATGAATAAGTTCTCTCCTCAGAAGGATTCTAGGGAATTTCTATTCTAAGTCATGGGCCTATGTTCAAGCTGTGAAAGTTGTGTGTTGTTCTGTGCTCAAGAGCAACGCATCTTGCATCCATTAGAATATTTAAAGAGATAAGTATTCTTTGTTTGTTAAGTTATATCTTTTATTTGGATCTTGTAATTAGTAAAGAGAGATAGTGGTTTCTCTTGAATTGTGTTCACTAGTGTAAAATCCTTTGAAGACTTCATTTATTGCTAGTCCTTTCATGTTGGTTGTGAAGATTTCTGAGTGTGACTCTGAAATAAAAAGAGAATTGAAAGTTCGATGGTGATTGGTCACATCGATATCATTCTCTAATGCATGATTTGTGATAGAGTCTTGAACTCTTGGAGAGAGTTGGTTCTACATGCTAACTGCATAATGCATTCAAGAAATATGTAGTTGTGCAGATTGTTTTTTGTTGTGCTGAGTTTGGCACTCTCGAGAGGAGTAAAAGATGGAAGAAAGAGTTAAATCAAAAATTATATAAAGATAAGTTTCTTGAGCCTTTCATTCTGATCTTTTGATATATTTCTCTTTAGGCTGATTTATTTATTCATGTTTAATATTATTCATAAATTCTTATGTGTTCATGTTATAACCTGAGATAGTAAACCTTGTATGATTCTAGTCTTGATATTTCTTTGGATAGTTATAAATTGTTAGTAATCTCTCTCTAAAATGCTTTGTGAACAGCTAGAAGCAAGAAGGTGATGAGAGATTGCTTAGCGATGAAAAGCTTGAGGCATCTTATGAGGAAGTCATGCCAACCAAATAAATGATCAAGCGTGAAGTCACAACTTGCAGCCATGGAACTGAGCTGGTGGTTAGAGGGAGTTCACTTCCAAAAGTCTTCTTTGCAATCTCTGAAGCAGGGATCAAGAGGGAGTTTTGTAACTCACTGAGAAGAAGTGAAGATTACTGTATTGCAAGGCTAGGTGCTAAATCCTTAGAGGATCCCTTCAGCTGCTGAGATCAGAATTGCTCAAAGACTGTCATCTGGATTTGATATTGGTAGCTCCACAAACCTATTTAGAATAGAGTGATCTACTATGAGGTCGAGGAGGTCTACCTTGAACTCTCTATAGTACCAAAGGTGTGCACTGGAAAACATTTAAGGCAAGCATTGCAGGCAATCTTGGATGATGAGGTCAGAAGGTTGATGCAAGTACTTAAAGATTCAAAGGGAGCCTACTGAACCTAAAGAAGATGGTTGTGTTGCCGACCGGAAGAGTACCTTTGGATGTTGTTTCAGTTGAGGTCTGCAATGACTTCTTGGTGTAGCGGGAAGCAGTCTTCAGTGGCACTGAGTACAATAGAGGCCGAGTTTATTGCAGCTTATGTGGCAGCTCGAGAAGCAGTGTGGCTTTGTAAGCTCCTTGCAGGATTGTCTGGACAATCAATGGAGCCTACTATCATTCATTGTGATAATCAGTATCAGTGATCCTTGATAATGAGTTCTTCTTTGAGAGAAGTTCGAGGTGAAATCCCTTGATAATGAGTTCTTCTTTGAGAGAAGTTCGAGGTGAAATCCCTTGTTAATGCATTTTCCTCTGAGACAGAGAAATTTGAGGTGCAAGCCCTTGTTAATGCATTTTCCTCTGAGACGGAGGAATTTGAGGTGAAAGCCCTTGTTTCCACCCTCTGAGTTGAGTCATGGTGGATGTCATGTGTGTGACTCCATGACATATTTTGTACTTGTGTTTCACCCTCTGAGAGAGTCATGGTGAAAGTCACGTTGAGGTGACAACATCACGCAAGTGATGAACACTTGTACTTACCATAGTATGGTCGTAGCCATTATGGTTGATATCGTGTTGAGGCGATATCTAATATCACGATGAGGTGATATTCTTCTTTTCACATTTGGTTGTAGCCAATGTGATGGACATCATGTTGAGATGATATGTCCTGTGCAGCTGGAAGTCTACTCCCTAGCTGAGAGGGAGTGTTGATGATAACATTCAGCTTCAGTCGCATTCTTCCAGCCTATTATTTATTGTTGATTAAATAAATTAAATAATAGCTAGAGAGCTATTTAATTTATAGAGTCCTCCATCCATAAAGAGTTGCGAATTAATTTGATTGGCACTAGTTTCTATGTGTGCCGACTTTCTCTCTATTGGTTGCGTCCTAAATAGAAAAGGCATTTCTTATTGGAGGCCGACCTCCTATCTTTGTAATTATATTTTGTATAATGGCCAACCTATCTCTTGAAGAGGTGTGACCTCTCTATCAATATGTATATATAGAAGATCATTTCACTCTTTTAACATCAAGCAAGTTCGATTCATTCCTTCATTCAAGTGCGAATTTCTTCAAGAGCAGATTGCGAATTTCTTCAAGGACAGATTTAGATATCAAGGAAGTGCAGATCATTATCTGTCATTGCATCTAGTGTAGTTGCTGAATATTGGCCTTGTGATTGGCCTCATTGTAAAGCGAATTGTTGCCATTATTTATATAGATAAGAGAGATTTTTGTTGCTGGGTTTTCTCCCTCAAGTGGAGGGTTTTCCCAGGGTATCTGCTGTGTTATTGTGTCTGATTTTAATTAATTTCTGTGCATACAATCTGATCATTAAAATTTAACATGGTATTCGATTTACAATGAGGCCAATCACATATTCAGCACCTACACTAGATGCAATGAAAAATAATGATCTGCACTTCCTTGATATCTAAATCTGTCCTTGAAGAAATTCGCAATCTACTCTTGAAGAAATTCGCAATCTGCTCTTGAAGAAATTCGCACTTGAATGAAGGAATGAATCGAACTTGCTTGATGTTAAAGGAGTGAAATGATCTTCTATATATACATATTGATAGAGAGGTCACACCTCTTCAAGAGATAGGTTGGCCATTATACAAAATATAATTACAAAGATAGGAGGTCGGCCTCCAATAAAAAATGCCTTTTCTATTTAGGACGCAACCAATAGAGAGAAAGTCGGCACACATAGAAACTAGTGCCAATCAAATTAATTCGCAACTCTTTATGGATAGAGGACTCTATAAATTAAATAGCTCTCTAGCTATTATTTAATTTATTTAATCAACAATAAATAATAGGCTGGAAGAATGCGACTGAAGCTGAATGTTATCATCAACAAGTTGAACATAAGCAAGAACTTCACCTGAAAGGCTTCCAAACTTCACCACAACTTAGAAGGAGAGTTTATCAATTTGGAAACTCAGATCAGAAAATTGCAGGTCTGAAATGCATTGGTACATCAAGTACAATTCCTCTTGAAATGATCATAACTCATCACAAACCCCAAAGCACACATAAATGTTGATTGATAATGGTTTGTATTCACTAGGTGCATCACTGGGCATGATAAATGTTCCAAAAACTAGGCACTTGAGCCTAGATTTTCCATGCCTATTTCTAGGTCTGCTGTACGACCAACAATGGTGGGAGTACAACCTCACAAAAACATTATATCTGCTCCATAAATCTATATGGTTTGCAAGTAATGGCAATGGCAATTTTCCAACAGCAACAATAACCAAAGAAATTAGGAATTTATATCATATAATAGCAGCCAGCAAGAATAGTACGACCCATGCTTGGATTGGTATGGCCTAGCATGAACTCCTTTGGTTGCCCTTAAAAACACACCAACAACTTTACAAACAATATTCAATAATCTGCAACATCAAAATACATCGAAAACCTCCATCTTTGCAACACCCAAAACTGAAACTTTGATTTGAAGCACAATTGTAATCCCTGGATGAAATTACCAAGATCAGCTAGGAGGGTTTTCGTCCTTGAAACTAGTTACTCCAATAGGGTTTTCGTCCTTGTTGTACCCAAAATTAATTTTTGCTTCAAAGAGACATTTTTCTTAAAATGATCTAGATCATGTAAAAATGTTGTCAAAAGTATGTTTTAGGTCAAACAAAACATAGGCTTTTTGTGGGTTTGTGCCAAAGAAGATGCCTGCAAATTTCTGAAAATTTGAAAATTAGGGTTTCGAACCCCTGTTTTTAGGAAAATCCCTAAAAATAGGACCTTTCCGGAATTGATTGAAAATGATTTTGATAGGATGAATTAACTTCACGATCACACTGGTCAAGTCAAAATCACCAAAAAGTTTATTTTACTCTGGTGGGTCTATTTTTTATTTTTCAGGAAGAAAGCTAGGACCTCCGCAGCCATTAATGTAGAATGGCCAGTACCAGGCCCTGAAATCTAAGCCTCAAAAACTTCAACGAAGAATCCATGGCGAAAATACTTGAAAAGATGCTCTGCGACGAAGGGGATTTTCATAAGTGAAAAATGCTGAAAATTGGCTAAGTCTAGAGAACACATGCCTTGCTACCAAGAAGAGGCTATACAATCAAATGCCTTAGTCATTTTTCCAACACCTGTACACGCAGCACGATGAAGGTGATTGCTAGGATGCACGCGTGCGCGTCGTCAACGACAATGCTCAAATCAGTCACGATGCACGATGAACGCAAAGCGCGAGGAGATGAAGATTTTCAATGAAAATGATGAAACTGCACCTAAAAGCACCCTTACTGGCTAGGGGCACCCTTGAATTCAGAGGGTCAAAGACAGTCATCAACTTTCATCGAGGCAGTCATCTTCTTCATGTTGCTGCTGGCTTTCTGACGCATTGTCAAGCGAGATCATCTGATTCATCGATCACCGGGAAAATGGAAGTGGAAACAGGAGATGTTGAAGGCACATATCATCAAAGAAATACAGACAACTAAGGAAAAAGCGCCCCTGCAGGCTAGGGGCGCCCTTCATTTTGAGCCACTTGATGAACTCTTCAACGTCTGCTTTCTACAAGGCATCTGTCCAGCTATCTCTTAGCTTCGCGATCAATCTAGTTGCATGATCACAGGACCTGTCAAGCATCCATAGACAAAGTAGAAGCAAAAAACACCATAGGTGAAGGCTAAATGAAGAATATGGAGAAATTGGCTAAGTGTTAAGGAAAAGCGCCCTTGCTAGAAATAGGCGCCCAACTTTTTGGGCAATCAAATGCAGTCTGTAAGCTTAGTAACCTCCAAGATGACCTTCTCTGTTATGATCAATCTCAACAATGACACCGTTAGCAAAGACAACAGACAAATCAGATATCTGACGATAGAGATCAAACTAGGACCGTTCGTGAAAGTTTGCAACATGAAAATCACAAGTCAAAAAGTCAAAAGTGCCCCTTTAGGCCAGGGATGCCCATGCTTTTAAGGCACTTAAACCAACTTTCACGCTTCGCGAAGCCAATCATCCTTTCTAGGACTGAGCTGGTTATCCATCCCATGTTTCAGCAAGATCATTAGACTCATCAGTCATCGGTGATCTTAGATCAGAGCACGGAGGGTCAAAATGGAGAAATTGAAAAACACTCAAGAAATTGACTAAGTCTGAAGCTAAAAGCGCCCCTGCTGGGAAAAGGCGCCCTTGAATTTGAGGCATTAGATTTAGGTTTTGAGCTTTGCAACTCCCAGGGACACTTAATCAAAGTTGTTCCATCTCGGCAATGGATTTATTAGCAACATCTCAAAATCAACTGAGCAACCGGAATCGAGGATCAAATAGAGGCACTTCACCATGGAAAATAATAATAAAAAAGTGTTCAACTCCTCAAAGGGACACCTAAAGTCAAAGGAAGACTCAGTTGACTTCAGTTAGGATATTTTGAAGCCTTCTCATGTCTACACGTCCCCAAATTGGTGGAAATTAGTGTTGGGAACTCCAGATCAGGCTAATTAACCCCTCAATCATGAGTTCGCACCCAAACTTGATGCATTCAAGCATCAATCATTATAAATCAAGCCTAGGTGTCACAATTCATTATATTTCTTTGTAGGTTGGAGCTAAAACAATATTTTCTTCTCCAAGACGTCTTTTCAAGATCTGACAGAGGGGTTTTCACCGTTCATATTTTTGAAGATCAGTTGCACAGAAGGACAGTATATCAGAGGTTGCATCAAAAGGCATAATTTTTCGAGAAAGACAGTTGATAACTTCCAATCTTCTTCTTGTCTTTTTCCTCTTTCCTTGTCTTAGATCTTCTTGCATGTCCCATAAAACAGTAGGCAATCATAGATTTGACCAACTGGGTATGATCAACATAGCTTTTCCAACAAAACCCGCTTGTTGAATTTTCCAGAAATAGTAAACTTGTTTCACCTATTTTTAGGGATTTTTCTGAAAAAGTCATAGATTTGAAAATCAAACGAACTGGGTTTGTTCAACATTGAAGCACGAACAAAACCCATGTGTCAGATTTTTTTTGGAAAAATACTTCTCAGCAGGTGCTATTTTTAGGGGTTTTTCAGAAGTTGTCTGAACAACATTGTGTACACAGTTGATCTTTAAGTTTTTTAGAATGCAGTTCTCCCAAGTCAATTACAAGACCAAAACGGTCTTGGTTCATGATTTTTTGAAAATGATAGACACTGATCTGCATCAGGTAAACTCAAAGGTCGACTCAGAAAGATTGGAAGGAATAGACCAGTGCACATTACAGAACACCGAAGAATCTGGATTGCTTGAGCCTGCATCAATCCCCATCACATTATAGAGCGTGGAGTTTGTAATTGCTTGCATTAGGCATTACAACCCTACCACATGAGAAATCCGGTTAGTGGATGGGCGAGTGGTTTGCAGTCTTAAGCCTAAGAATGTTGAAAAATGCTTTGCTATTCCACCATGTCCGACAAATGTGGTCATATCTATGAGAGAATGTGAAAAGGCATTCAAAGTATCAAAAGATAAGTGCCAGAAGAGAATGGCAGAAAAATGGTTAAAAAGCAAAAAGGTCAACTTGCCCAAGAATGTAGGGTGTGGAGAGTTCCAAGATGAGTATGCAGTGATGATCACGTTGCTCAACTGTATCACTGTATGGGAGGGAAACTGATTTCAGTTGTGGATGTACTACATCATCGCCAAAATTGTAAGCAACAAAGAGCATTACAACTGGCCCACCCTCATCAGTGATACACTCCACAAGCAAATGACTGGGTTCTTAGAGGCTCACGGGTTCCACATGTGCTCATATCTTGTGTACCTGATTGCCTTTCAAGGCCAATTCAGAGCATTAAACATTGTGGGAACCTTAGGTGTGCAAAAAGTCCATGAGCATTTCAACCGACTTGAGTTCACTCTAGCAGAGAGACACTTCAAGCGGATAAATGATCTCTTCATA
This sequence comes from Sequoia sempervirens, assembly GCA_007258455.2. NCBI lineage: Eukaryota > Viridiplantae > Streptophyta > Pinopsida > Cupressales > Cupressaceae > Sequoia > Sequoia sempervirens. Next base: position 160,455,043 of record VDFB02270651.1, on the reverse strand, counting down.
ATGCACACCATCAGAGACCTCGACCATGAGATGCATATACACATATCAGCAGTAGCCAAGGAGGCAATGGTGGACTGGGTGGATTGGTTCATCCAATTCCCCACCTTCCCCTGCATATGCGCATATGGATACAATGGTCATCCTACCATGTTGCTCTGCTATCCTTCAGGTAGGATGGTCTTCATGGAATTCTTGTGGCAGTTGTCTAAAGTTCATTCTCATCTGCGCCTCAAACGCAAAATGGCTGCAAACTTTCCTTTCGAGATGGGACTATACAGGTGCAAGACAACAGTTGATGCCAAGGCCATAGACCACGAAATGGTGAGACTTAATCTTAAGTACCTCATCGAGAGACGGTCGTATGTTCTCGGGGTCACTATGCAGCACACCTTGAGCAACAATCTTCACACGAGTCTTCCATGGAGGACTATTGGGTCAACTGTAAAGATGAGTTCGATGTACGAAGACGAAATTACAACCGGTTTAGACTTCCACAAATTGCTGACTTCATATTAGAGGACGTGGAAGGCCTATCCAACTATGTTCCATGGCATTTCGGGGACGGTGGGACGGTGGGACGGTGGGGGACGCTTTTTCGGGACGTTTCCTAAGGGGCAATTTTTAGGGGGCGGCAGGGGGTGGCGACATACAAAATACATACATATATATGATTTTTTCAAAATTTATTAATATATTAGAGAGAGGGAAAGAAAGATAGATATGTCAATAAATTAATAATTGATAGCAACAATATCAGTATGTAAATAAATCGCGAGAGTAGTACTATAACAGCATAAGAAATGTCATTAAAGGATTATAAAATTTATCACACCAGTATCAAACATCAATAAAACCATGGTCTATCAATATCCAAATGTCTCAAACTGTAAACATGTATTCGGAAGTCTCAAAGTTCAAACATGAAAATCAAAATATTAAATACAATAGTCTATGAAATTAAGCCTCATTCGGGCTAGGAATATCCAAAGACTCTGAACTTTAGCCTGAGCTGTGAGAAAATAAAATGAGTAATGACAAAATGTTAATATTTTGTCTCCTTTGAACTTTAGCCCAAAAAAATTATTAAATTAATCTTGGGAGAGATGGTGGACCCCGCGTGACCTTGGGGAGGAGAAATAAACTTAAAAAAAAACAATTTTTTTATTTTTATTTTTAATGTTTGGAAGCTCTCAGCCTGTGGGGGACAGCTAGCCGTCCCCGGTACAATTGGGGATGTTTCCAATATCCCCAATCCGTACCAGGGACGGGGAACCGTCCCCAAATTGTCGGAAATGTTTCTCGGCGTTTCCTACTAATTTTGCTATTTTGGGGACTATAGGGGGATGCCCCTTTGTGTCCCCCTGTCTTGGGGATGGCTGGGGACGGGGATAGTGGGTTTTGGGGTAGGGGACGTGACCCTGTGTAACCCTGCTATCCGATAATGGGGAAGTTATTCTTCCCTCATTCTTCGTAGACCAGGTGGACTCACAACCACTTGGAAGAGTGGATTGGTATGCTAAGGAAAGTACGTCTATAGAGGAAAGGGCAGGTAGGGTTGTTAGAAATAGTCAACTGAGAACTCTACTTGGACAACAAGAAGACAAGGAAGGTAGTAATTCTCCGCACAGATTTGCCACCGGTTCATTCTTCACTACCTTCCACGTCAAGGAAGAAGCCCAAACAAAAGCAATGGTGTAACCCTCCTTGAGGAGCCTGAATGTCTGGGTACACAAGGGGAAGAATATAGATTGCTGATGAAAATCAGCAAGAGGTACATGTGGGAGACAGCCACAAACATACTTGAGCCGGTCATGGAAACAACTACAGTTGAGCCAGTGATTGAGACAATCACAGTTGAGACAGAGCCAATGATGGAAGCAGTTGCAGCTAATATAGTGCCAATGATAGAAACAAAACCTCCTACTTCACCACCATCGCATCAGTCACCAGTCCCCATTGACTTGGACTCTCCACCACGAGATACTGCAGCACAATCTCATTCGTCAGGCATTCAAGGGCCTAACATTCCTCCCTCCAGCTAGGCTAGTTAAGATTCATCTTGGTTTGAGAGCCTCCTAGGAAGGAAGAGAGAAAGGCCATCCTACCAATTGGACTTCACAGAATTCGACCATGTCCCTCAAGACGTGCTAGTAAAGAAGCTGAAGAAGCAGGTCCATGTAGGAAAGAATGCTAACAATGAAGTTGTCATAGAGATAGCTACGCCACCTGAGGACAGGAATGCACACGAGGTAGAGGTTGATGACTTCACATTGTCAAAGGTCAAACCTCGGTAAGATCACTCGTCAGGTGGAGGCAAACCTCCTTGGAATTGCATCAATGAGTGTTCAAGAAAGAATGGCTAAGGACGACAGAGACAAAGCAACCTTAAAGGCTGAAAACCAACAATTAAGATTGTACATATATAGCTTGATGCACGGTACACCAAACATCTTTGCTTTGCCACGAGAGATGCTAGACCTCCCCGCGGAGCAAAATCATCACCAACTGATGTTATATGGAAAACACTTGAGGAATCAAGTGGAAGAATTTGTCATCAGAGGACGGTGTATACTGGCAGAACTATACCAGTTGAGGAACAAAGCTCATGAACTCCGCGTAGAGATTCAACAGTCAGAGCAAAAGGCAGCAGAGAAGTGGCTTGGAGATGAGATCACAGTTTCAGACTTGCAATTGGCGTACCAATCAGTTACCATTGTAGAGAACAAGTGACATCTTTTCGCTTGGAAAGAACAACTGGCATACAAGGTGAAAGCCTATGATGCCAATTTTGTTGAATTGATTGAGTATCGACAGATTGTGGCAGGTGTTATCAACTTTGTAAGAACGTTGGTAATATCTATCCCTTGCCTTTATCAACACGAGGGAGGTGCATACATTGAGATAGGCACAGTGCAAAAACAGTTCCAGGATCTCATCCGTGGCACTTTTTGCGATGACCTTGCTGGTTGCGAGTTGAGTAAGGTTGCAGCCATGTCCACCAAGCTGGATGACGTAGCTGCAAAGTGTATAGAATATCAGCAGCAGCTTGCGAATGGTGAAGAGATGCTGAAATGCCACGTCACCATCCTATAGAGCATTGATTGTCCAGAGGCAGAAGAAGTCAATGACTGGATAGAAGAACTGTTGACTGGAGGTGGTGAGGTGTAAAACACCCACTTAGGACATCCTACCCTTCAAAATAACATTAATGACTACAGGAGTTAGCTTGATGCCTCATTCCAAGTTAACTCACTGTCCCACTGATCATGCATGTCAAATCCCACCAATTATGGATTTCTATTCTAGATCTCCACTAATTGTGGATCTCTATTTTGGAGCCATATTTTGTAATGAAAGTTCACTTTTAGTTTAGTTTCAGTTAACTGAAGTAGATTTCCAATTAATTGCTTGCTCACCTACTTTTAGACATAGGAATAAATCTTGCAGATTGGCAAGAACTGATTGTTAACTCAAGGAGATTTTATGGTTGCCTACTCCTTTGAGTTTCTATAAATAAGAGCCTTTGCTCATTATTTTGTAACCTTTGTTTACTACGCAAAATTGCTGTGCCATTTTGTCAACAAGCTTGCAAGTCTATATTTGTTCACTCTTGGATGAGAGTTGTTTGGTTTTGATAAGCAATTGTGTATGTTTTTGTACCTTTGCTGTACCAAACCTTTGTAATTCGTTGAGAAAGTTTGAAGATATAAATCAAAAGGAACATGCAATTTGATCCAAAGATTCAAGTTCTATCAACGTCTGTTCTTATAACTTTTTGTTTCAATCTCCCCCTTGGACAGTTGCCGTCACCTCCTTGGGTATTTTGATGTTAAAAGTAATCGTTTGATGTTGTGAAATGAGTTGTATTTCAACCTATACTTTGGATAGGTGTCGTCACCTCCTCAGGAATCCTGTTAGCCAATTCATCATCCTTTGTTGTTTCTAGTGAGTTGTATCCCAGCCTACACCTCGAACAGGGGTTCCTCCTCCTTGGCAATCCTGAGATTCATCTTACCGTAAAGAGTGATTGCTTGCATAAGACCTTATTCTAGCGTAGATCTGAGAGTTCAGAGCCTCAGACGCATTCTAAGAGACAGTCGACCCTGTTGTACCCCAGAATTAAAATTTTTGTTACACAGACATTTTGAAGAAACGAGTAAAAGTCTTGTTACAATTGTCAAAAAGGTCAAAATTTGGGTGTGCATGTCTTGCATGAGGGATTAAAACGTAAAGTTTTCAAAATCTGACGATTCGGGTCTGCTCAGAGCGACCTAATCTACAAAACCAAGATCTCAGTTTTTCATCCCTACTTTTTATTAAAATCGCTATTTTTAGAAATTTTCTAAAAATAGTAACTTTTTCTGGGTTTCTTTTGAAACGAATACTGGCAAAACTTTCTAAAAATAGAAAGTTGGTCCGTTAGAGTTCAAACTGATTTTGATTGGCTCAAAATACTTCCATATCAGGCTGGTGCAGTCAGAATCTCAAAATAATCGATTTTTCCCTAGTGGGTCTATTTTGCTTTTTCAGAAGCATATCAGGAGCTCTAAGGTCATCAATGGAAGTCAGTCAGCTGCCAGGCGTCACACTCAACACTCAGGTGTTCAACAAAAGGCGAGTTGGTGAACAAGCACAAAGAACGAAGAAAGAGGGTGAAGATTGTGAAAAATATTCTAACATTGCTTGTCATGGGCGCCCCAGGAGAGAATAGGCGCCCATCCTTTTAGGGCATTAAAAGTTGAAATTAGGGTTTAAGCCTCCTATCAAAGTTGCTCATTTTTCTTCTAGCTTCGCAACGAATCCAACAGTGCAGTCATCAGATTATCCATTCGTCCGGGATTTGAGGCCGAACAGGGAGGATTCAAACAGAAGTCAGAATGAAAAACATGAAAATTATCAAAATTTGACTAAGTATGGGAACTTTGGGCGCTCCAGGTGAAGAGGGGCACCCAGCTTTTTGGAGTACCTAACTCAGCAGTTAGGGTTTGTCAATATGCTCAATCTTTTCAGTATTCAGCCAGCTTCGCAACGCCTGTCTCCGTCAGAGCATCCAATTGTCCAATCTCCGGCGGATTTAGATCAAAGTGGAACATACAGAATGGAGGTTTGAACTTGAAGATGAAAATCAGATGAAAAATGGTTAAGTATGGAGCAAATGAGCGTCCCAGGAGAGAAAAGGCGCCCAAGTTTTCAAGGGCCTAAACATATGAATTTGCAGATATAGCTCTAACGTGATTTCTTCAAGGTGGATTAGGCTCTCCAACAAGATATTCAGCATGTCAATCGGAGTTTGTAGTTGCCAGATACGAGAGGCTGAACAGAGGGTTTGATGAGAGCTAAGAATTGAGATTCAAAAGTAAACATGAGAAAGTGAAAAATATTCTAACTCTGGTGAGTTTGGGCGCCCCAGCTTGCTAGAGGCGCCCAAGCTTTTGAAGGCCCAAATTCAATTGTTTGATGAAGTTTCTCCCAGGAGACCCCTCTTAATATCTCCTCAGCTTTGCAATGAGCATAACCATCAGTCAATCCGATGCCTGGATCACCAGATTTGACAAGATCATCTGTAGAAGAGGAGTTAATGAAGAAAGTAAAAAATATTCTAAGTCTGTGAAGGATGGGCGCCCCTGGAGAGGTTGTGCACTGATGATTTTGAAGGATCAAACGAAATTTTCCGCCAGAGACGCCTCCAAAACAATCTTCTCAGAACGGGTCAGGCTCTGCGATGAATCATTCAGCTCGCTCGTCAGATTAGTCTGCAAGTTGGAAATCAAAGTCAAAGTAGGGGGTTAAAGTTGTGTAAAGATTGAAAATATCAAAGAAATGACTAACACTGCTTGAAGTGGGCGCCCCTAGCCAAGAAGGGCGCCCAACTTCCCATGCCTTAGTAAAATTTTCAAGATTTTCAAAGTTTTCAAGTTTGTGAGATGAAAGATGGACATCCAGGTTCAATGAACAGAGGTTTTTAGGGTTTTGAGGATGAAAGCAAAAGAAAGCAAGCTTATTTCAAACCCTAAGTCTATTTAATACATCACTTCAATGCAAAATTCATCATTTTTGCAGGTGGTGTCCCAAGGAGAAAGTTGGAGTAGCAAGTTTGAAGAGTTTTTCATGATTCAAGAACTCAAGTTTGCTGGTTATTCATCAAAATTTTCAGACCAGCAACATAAACCCTCGCTTTTTCATGCTTTTTCATCCAGAAGATCAAATTTTTGAAGGAGAAGATTAATAATTTTCATTTTCAGCTTTCTGGGTCTCCTCAATTCATTCTTCTGAAGAAATTTTTGCAGAAATTTTTGAAGTTGCAGCAAGGTGCTTTTCTTGCATGTCAGGGAAATCTTCAGGGTTTGCAGATTTTGATCATCTGGGTCCTTCCAAATCAGTTTTCTTAAGAAAACCCATATCACAGCTTTTTTTCAAGCAAATTTCAAATTTTGAGTTGGTTGCTTTTTCGATCAGCATTCATTATTTTGCAAATCTGATCAATTGGGTTCGTTTCTAAAGTGTTTCTGTACAAGACCCAGATGCCAGCTTTTTCATGAAAGATTGAAGAAATTAGGGTTTGCTGCTTTTTTAGTATAAATTCAAAATTTTCAATAACGGTCAATCTAGGTTGTCTTGCAACGAAATTATGAGCAAAACCCATATCTCAGAATTTTTTTCAAAATTTTGTTCGTTTGAAGAAAAAAAAAAGCAGCATTCTATATTTAGAAAGTGTGCAGAATTTGTCAGAATATAGGCGAGTTCACAGGCAATCTTCAAGTTTTTCAGAATGGAATACACTCCGAACAATTTCAAGGTCAAGTTGGGGCTTTATCACGATTATATCAAAACAACAGAGACTGCCTTGCATCACATCAAGCCAGTGTTTGATCTACGTGCTTTGGAGAATGCAGGGATTAGCGCAGCCAGAAACTTAGGTCATTCAGGACTCCTTGCAGCAACCTCCATTCCTATTTCAGTGCAGAGTCTCGAATTTGTAATTGCTTGCATTAAGCATTACAATCCGGCAACAAGGGAGATCCTTTCAGTAGATGGCAGATTGATTTGCAATTTGAAACCTGACATGATCGAGAAATGCTTCTCAATTCCACCATTGGTTGATAGCGTGACTATCTCAAAAGAAGAATGTGAGAGAATATGGGGTATGAACAAGGACAAGTACAACAAGAAGATTGCCCAAAAGTGGATGAAGCAAAAGCATAAGACTTTGCCTAAGATCGTCGGGCGAGGAGAGTTCAAGGACGAGATTGCTATCATGATCACTTTGTTGAACAGGATCACAGGACAAGAAGATGCTACACAGTTTCAACCTTGGATGTTCTACGTGATACCACACATCATGAAGAAGACTGAGTTCTATGATTGGGCGGCTTTGATCAGTGACAACCTTCATCAACAGATAACAAAATATTTCCGGATTCATGAATTCCACATGATCTCTTACCTAGTCTACCTAGTGGCCTTCCAAGGTCAATTCAGAGGGTTGAACATAGAGGGATCCCTGAGCGTACAACACGTCTACAACTACTATCCTCAATTGGAATTCACGAAGTCACTGCATCATTACAAGAGAGTGAACGAGGCTTTCCTGATGTTCACAGTGCGAGACCTAGATAATGAGCTACATGTCCGCATTTCCTTTGCTGGAAGGGCAGCAATAGCAGACTGGGCGAACTGGTTTATATAGTTTCCTACATTTACCTATCTCAGAGTCTATGGCTTTTTCGGTGCTCCACTTATGCTACCAAGGTACCCATCAGATGAAGTGTTGTTCATGGAATTCCTAAGGCAGGCTCACGATGTTCACACAATCTTGAGGAACAGAAAGTAACCCTCTCTCAATTTTCCACTTGGGTTGGGGAATCTTTACTTGCAGGTCAGCAGTAGAAGCTAAGTCCATGGGGGATGAGTTAGCAGCACTAAACCTCAAGCCTTACAGCGAGAGATGATCCTATGATTCTCATGGTGTCTACGCCGACCGTCTTGAGAGAAATTATGATCATATACCCGCTCTCGAAGATTTTTGGGCTAATTGCAGGGATGAGTTCGAGGTGCGGAGGCGTAATTACAGTCGACTGACTCTTCATCAAATGAAGGACTACTTGTCAGAGGATATTGAAGGTTTATTAGATGATGATGAAGATGTGCTTCTGCCTATGTACTCTTGGAAGCAAATAGAAGAGCAACCCCTTCCACAGGTCAATTGGGCAAATAAAGAAACCCTCTCGGTAGAGGAAAGAACAAAACAAGTTCTTGAGCATAGCAAAGTTTTCCTAGTACTCAAAAGGAAGAACTCCATTCCACCAGCAGAGCCGCCAAGGATTATTTCATCACTTCCCTCCTCCTCCGGAACACAAACAAATGGGAAAGGTGTCAAGCAGTCTCAAGAAGGCGTCAAGGATAAAAGGACAACTAAAAATGCAAGAAGGTTGGACTTCTCTAACATCATCATACAGGAGCAGCCAACAGCTGAACCAGAAGCTCCTCCAGAAGCGTCCATACCTCAGAGGGAGATAGAAGATGAGCCCGCGACACAAGAACCTATACCTTTGCCAAGGTCCTCGCCAATCCATATTGATATAGAGGATGAAGAAGATGATGAAGTTGCAATTGAACCTCCCAAGGAAGTCAGAAGAGATACAACATCTTGGTTAGAGAGCTCCATGGGAAGGAAAAGAAGAAGGCCCTCATATTAGGTGAATTTTGACGACCTTGACACTATCTATCAGGAAGCTCCTAAGAAGAAGACGAAGAAGCAAATTCATTTTGAAAGGAATCCTGAAAGTGAAATGGTCATGGAGACGGCTACACCTCCTGAAAACAAGAACATAGATGAGGTGGATATTGATGACTTTGTGATGGTAAAGGCCAACCTTGGCAAGTGCACCAGGCACGCGAATGTTAGCTTATTCAGAGTCTGCAAGAATGAAGTATCCCTTGAGAAATCTGCCTTTAAAATGTTGTATGAAGCTCAAGGAATATTGTCAAACACTTTTCCCACAACCTGACCTGCTGCTGTTTACTATGTTTTTGTGCCTTTTTATGATTTGGGATGCAATATGCAATGCTGTTACAACTAATTATGCAAACTGAGATGACTGGAATTAGGTTGCAGCAACTAATATGACTAAAATTTGCAATCATATGACTGTAATTGATGTATAATAACATCTACAACGCTAAGGACATTTCTACAAACACTTATCTTCCATCCTATGGTCTGATAAGAACATCTACAACATTAGGCATTTGATCAACACTTGTCATGCAAGGTAATATGCATCTACAACAACTAGACCTTATCATATACTTCCAATGCAACCTATCTATGGAGTAAGGTAGCTGATATGCATTTACAGCCAAGGGACATTAATGCAAACACTTGGCAAGCAACCTTCTTAAACAAATGAACACCTACAGCAAGTAGATATTTTAACAAACATATCATATGCATCTCAAACTCCTTTCATATTCAATAATGCATAAGCTGATTACAATCTGATCACAATGTTCAATAGATGATTGATTTTCAATAGATAAATGTCTTATCAAAGAGCCCTAATGGCTGCCACAATACTTCAGACTTGTATTTATGCATAGAAGTCAATATACACTGAAAAGAACCTGTGATGTAATGCTGAAATGTTGTTGGTGAAGTGGCAAGCAAGTAGATGTCTGTAGCAGCATTGAAGGACCTTCACACATGAAGAAACAAGCTCCCAAAAAGGTGCCGCCCCTGTTCTAGTACTGCAGCCTTCAATATAAAATGTAGACAGCCCTCTAAGCCCTTCAAACAACACTTGAAATGATTGCCAAGTTCTTAGAAACTGATTGCTCAAATACCCATAATGGTAAGGTGCTTCAATGATGAGTAAACAACATATATGTCCATCCAAAGTGCCGCCCCTGCTGTAGAAAATCAGACTCAAAAATAAATTATTGCAGCCTTCTTCCAACTCCCAAACATTCCTAAAATGATTGCCCATCCTTCAAAAGAGGAGTGCTCAAATGCACAAAGAAAATCGATGCACTATGAAGCCACAATGAGCAAAAATCTGCATACACTACTGTTCGCGTCACTGTAGCGGCACTGTAGCAGCTGAGTGCGAATTCACAAAATCTTCCACAAAACCCCTCCAACAGTACTTTATCAATTTCGTCCAACTTGATTATTGAAAATGAACATTAAATCTACAAATTATCTTCTTTGAATCGATTTCTCCACAATCCTCAAAATTTGGCCAATGGCCACTAAATTTTGTACCTAAATGAGAAGTCTGAAGTAACTCCTCCACAATTCCAAACTAGGGCTGATATTTCACAACTGAAATTGGAAGTAACCAGCTAGGTTTGGTCTCTCACAAACGAAGACTGGAAATCAACAAGCTAAGCATTCAGCTTCAGCAGTGTAGTAGATAAAATGTATTCAACTCCAGATGTCCAAATGCATAGCCAAAGCCTCTTTTTATACTTTTCCAACCTCATCACCAAGAGACTTCTAGAAGATTCTTGATTTGTTCTTTAAGTGACTTTATTATTTTATTATTTTATTATTGAGTCACTTAAGTCACTTTTTATTATTAAATTAATTAAATAATAAGTCATCCCTTTTGATATTTTTTTTTTTTGGAATAACTTAATAAATAATTAATTTAATAACACCTTTTGATTTAATTAAATCATCAATTAAGCTATCCTCATAAAATATCAATAGTTTGGACAACTTAATTAAACAATTTAATTAAATCACCATACCTCAAATTTGGGGACATGACAAAGAAAGAGTGCTCAAGGATGGAGAGGACAAGGCAGCCCTCAAGGCTGAAATACGACAATTCAAGCTCTATATTTCTAACCTTGTTTAGGGTACTTCATAGGCTACACAGTTGCTCCCCCAGGTTCTAGAGACTCCAGCCGATCATCATCAATTGAGACAGCTGGTAATTTGTGGGAAGCAAACTTAGGAGTGGATTGAAGGATTCATTGTCAGAGGAAAGGAAATCTTAGTGCAAATGTTTTAGTTAAGGAATAACGCTCACGACTTGCGTCAAGGCCTGCAAGGATTCAAGCAATCAATGCCAGAAGAGAAGCCAAGGCATGAAATCATCATTGCTGATCTAAATACAGCCTATTGCTCAGTAGTTTCCAAAGAACATAAGAGGCAAATCCTTGTGTGGAAGGAGGATCATCTCTTCAAGGTGAGAACCTACGAGAGAATGGCCGAGGAGTTCATTGCATACAGGCAGAGGGTGGTCGAGGCTTTTTTGTTCGTCAACGAGTTCATCGCAGAGTTCCCAGCTCGATGTCATCATGATGATGGTTCCTATGTCAAACTTGATGAAGTGCAAACTCAGTTTCAGAGTGTTGTCCGTGGCAGCGATGGTGGCTTGAGTCAAATTTCCATGATGTCAACAAGGTTTGAAAAAGCGGCCAATGAGGTCGAAAATTTCCTTAGGTCAGTTGTAGATGGTGAAGATATTTTAGAAAAACGGAGTTTTGCTATTGATGGCATAGATGCACCGAATCGGGACACAATTTCTAACTTTCTAGCGGATGTGATCGAGCTTTAAAGCAACTTTCTTCCAGAAGCTTTCTTCCCGCTTTCTTTCTATTCTTGGAATAATTCTTATCCATTCTTTGAGAAGAGAAAGAAGATAAAGTGTAATAGTTGGCATTTTCCGCTTTTCCTGCTTTCTTAGGTGTTAGATGTTATCTTCTTTCTAGATTTAGAAATAAAGCTTGCTTGATGAGCAAGCCCTAGATTGTGAAAGCAAGGAGATTTTAGGGTTCCCTACTCCTCTGCTTGCCTATAAATAAGAGCCTTTGGTCATTAGTTTTCTTTAACCATGCTAGTGATAACAAAACGCTGAGCCTATTGTGCCTTATATTTGTTATTCAAGTGTTGTTCAATTGTTTTATGATAGCGAATTTTTGAGTCTCTTTTAGCCAACAAGGAGTTGTTGTAATTGCTGTTCTCTTCGTGTAAGAACAAGTTTGCAAGCCTCTTTAGCTGCAAGTTCTTGTTCCGTGCATGTGTTAGGATAATCTTTTGTTCCAGAAGTTTGAGAAATAAAATCATGAGCCTCCTTTGCCTTGGTTTAATGTCTCAGATTTCCGTTATTTGTGTTATGCTTTTATGATCTTAATTTCAACTTACATTGAAGTGTGTTGTTGGAAAAGAGTTTATTGAAGCACTTTGTTAGAGAATCAACCTTGTTCATTTCTAGTTTCTCTTGCTCTGCGTATTACTTGAGAAGTTAAAAACGCCTTTAGCTTAAGTTAGTCGTAGTTGAAGTTCTTAAATCAGAAAATCTCAGCTGCGGCGTTTGTGTTTAATAAACCTTGTGCTCTAGCTGATAAAAAAAGATAGGCAACTTAGTTTTTAGTTTACTTTTTTTCAACACCATCAGCAAGAGTGTAATGTCCCCAATTTAGCCCTACACTCTTCATTTGGGTTTAGCCTATTTCTGGAAGCTCGTAGGCTAAGCAGAAGCTCGAAATTAGGGTTTCCAAACTTCTTGGAGGACGTTTTCATCTTTTTGCGGAGCTTGCACTTGGAAATGTTGAACTTGGATTGCAAATTCCTTCTAGGTTTTCTGAGAGCTTCGCGTTGGTGGTTTCGGTTCGGCATTCTGAGCACTTTCGAGAATTTACTATTTTTAGTAAATTCTATTTCTGGCAGTGGTCCTGTTGACTTCGGCTTGGTTAGCTCTCATCTTCAGTATGTTCGATTGGTTTGATCAATCTTGACCTTGGGAAGCATTTTTGGTGAGATATCCAGTTGATTTTAAAATGTTATACTTTAATGTTATATTTTATTATTGAGACCCCTTGGCCTAGTGAAGCAACTTTAAGTTGTTCATAAAAGGGGGATTTTGAGGGGTGGCGCCTCATGGAGTTATTTTATTATATTCTAAGGTCCAAAAATCAATGTTTGAAAAGGGACGCCCATCTTGAGGAGAAGATTAATTCAAATTAAAAGTTAATTTGCCTTGAGAAAAGAGACGCCATCTTTGGAGGGAAAAGGAGTTACTTCAAATTTGAAAATTAGGGTTTCTAGAAGCTTCTGGAGAGTTTTCACAAAGTTATAAAAGGAGAGCTTGGGTCTTCATTTGGGCATCTGATATCTTGAGTATTGTTATGCTGCCGAAATGGTTGCTGGATTGCTTCGAGGAATGAATGCCTCCTAGCCTTGGCTCGACTTCGTGCTTGAGAGATAGCACCTAGTGGAGAGGTTTGCTTGTTTGAGTGACATTTTGTAGTGAGGTTTGCATTTGTAGTTTGGGTTTACTTGTGTAGTTCAGTTTATTGCATTTTATGTCATTTTCTGGAGTTGCTGATAACAGGGCTGAATCTATAGTTTCACTCATAAATCAAAAAATACAAAAAGAGTTGTTCTGGGTATTGTCTCATTGGTTTTCTCTGTTGGAAGAGACCCTTCATGAATATTTGCAGATTTTAATACGAAGTTTATGATTTTATAAAGCAAATTCGTCATTCCTTGTAGGGCGCCCTTTCTGGAGTGCTTTGGGATCCGTGCCATTAATTAATAGCCACTTTTAGCTGTCCTTTCTCATAACTAAACTAGGCGCCATCATTTTAAGAGTATTTTGCATCAGTTTTCATGTAATTTGAGTGAGAAATGAGTGAGTTGTGAGCTTTTCATTGAGTTTATGTATTGCTGGTTCTGTAATTCATGTTGCTGGTCTGTCAGATCAGACTTGAGAAAATTGCATATTAGCGAAGGACGGGTGTTAGGAATTCATTATTGACCTAGTGGATGACATCTTTACTATTGCAGCAACTTGTAGAGCTTAAATCCTTGATCTTGCAAGCATTCTACTTCTCATTGTAAGCTGAACAGTAGTACTGTCAGCATTTCTCTCAGTTTTGCTTATCATGTTTGTAATTGCCCACTGAATAAGTGGAAGAGGCTGGCTTGCCGCCTATTTACTTTGATTTGCATTGTAATATCATACATCTCCGCCCTATGGTAGCTCCATTCCCACTCCGGGTTTGAAAGCACATTCTGGGTGTTGAGTTTATTTCGAAGTTGCATTTGTATTTCTTTAAATCTCCACCATATGGTCGCCTCATTCCATTCTGGTTTGGGTAGCACATACTTGGTGTTGAGTTACTTTCAGTTGCAGTTTTGATTTATTGTACTGACGATCCTCTTGCCATATGACAGCCTCTCTCTTGTTGAGATTGAGTGCGCATTCTTGGCAAAGAGTTATAGTGTAACTGCTGGTTTGATTTATCTAACCCTAACGGGTGCCTTCCGCATTGTTGTGTAATTTGGCATTTTCTGGAAAAAAATTGGTTTCGGTTTATTACAAAGAGGAAGCTTCCCCACCTAATTTGAAGAGCAGTTTTATTGTGCATAGCTGTCCGTTTCAAATACGCATTCCAGAGGTGTGAATTTAAACACCAATAGACCCTAGTGATCCAACCAATCCATTCCTGCTCCTATGCCCTCATGCTCTGTTTATCTTGAGGAGATGGATAGATTAAAAGTTAGTTTAGTTGTAGTTAAGATCTGTAGAAACCAGAGAAAACCTTAGTTGCAATGCATTGTGTTTATGCACCCTTGTGTCCTGCCCACTGAGTCAAAAAGATAGGAACACTTAGTCCGTTTTACTTTTACGCAAACATCAACAAACAAGAGGGAGCTTCCCCTCCATAATTTGAAGAGCAGTCATCACGCACTGTGCATAGCTGTCCGTTTCCAATAAGCACTCCAGAGGTGCTAATTGAAATGCCAACAGTCCTCAAGAAGCTTTGGAAGAACTCAGGTTCATTCCAACATCATAACAATATCATATTCTCAATCCTATTCTTCAAATGAGCCCACATCCTCCTTATATAGCTTTTTGGAGGGAAATATTCAATTTAAAAATATAATAAGTCTCCCTTTTCCCTCACCAAGACCTTTTAGGAAAATTAATATTACTTTTCATGAGAAAAGACCCCAAGTCTAGGCACCCAACTTAAAATACAACTTAACACCTTTCCAATGAGCTATTACACTAAGTTGTCCTTATAATATTTCCCAACATTAGACAACTTAAGTGAATCAATAGCTTACCCAAGTTGTGGAAAGCATTGAAACTGCATCGGAATCAAACTATGATCATACCAACATGAATCCGAAGAGCCAACCAGATGACTTACTAAAAGTAGATTGCTCCTCCAAGAAGTTTGGAGCGCACACAAAAGGTCGAAAATCACTTTTGAATGTGACATGATCCATACTGCCAATTGAGCTCATTTCCAAGAGCCAAAGTCACTATTAACCAACCCAAAGCAGTCCAAGAAGTTTGAAGTTTTCCCCAACTCACCAAGAAGCTTACATGTAGACTCAGAAACAAACTAAATGCTCACAAATCAATTTCAAAAAGGGGATGTTACAAGTCCTATCGATCACTATGTACCACTGGTTAGTGGTGATATGTATTAATGGAGGGAATCAAGACAATTGAGGGCCCACAACAACAACTTGGATCATCGATGACTCTAGAGGTAACTTAATCATTGAAGTTATTATCTAGGTGGCAAGACAAACAACTTGGTAGAGTACCATGTTATTATTGGATGCCTTTGAAGTTGAATTTTTACATATGCAATGTGTTTCAATTCTTATTTGGTTGTCTCCCAGCTTGATGAGGTCTAAACTATGCATAGTGTTGAGTTTTACCCCCCATTTTGATGAGGCTAGTGCTTTGCTTTCCTTTGTTTTCTTTTGGATCTTCCACATTCTTCAATTCTCGAAACGCTTAGGGCTTTGAAATTCAATAAGGCCAATCTAGTTGATAGTTTTGGAATTTGAATTCAATAAGGCCAATCTTGGTGTGGGATTTTGGGGGAGTTGCAGGTTATGACAGCCCATTAAATGCTCCTAAACTTGGCCATGAATATCTGGGCGCCCATGTTGAGTTAACCATTTTATTTGCTAAGTTGGGTCCCAATGCATGAAGAGTGGGAATCCGAGTTGTCGTCTATTTTTGGCAAACTCTTGGAAGTGGTTATGAAGATGCTTTTTTGAGCATTTAATATTTGTTTTTAATTAATTTCATGCATCATTCCAAGGTGGGCGTGGGATTTTTCCCAAGTGGGTTTGGCAGGTTGTTTTGGGAAACCAAGTGGTTTCCTCATTCATTAAACTCTATATCTTCATGCCTTGTTTTGGTGTTTGGACAACAGCAAGCAGACTTGAGGGTTGCATGTTTATTGCAGTAGTGATTTCCATTGAAGATTGCAGGCTGAAGGAGCTAGAAGCTATAGTAAGAGGATAGATTGAAGGAAATCAATTTGTGATTGATCTTTGCTGTTTGTAACAGACTTATATCAGATTGTAATCAGATTTGTGATGATCTCCATCAGCCCATATGGCTGCAAAAGTAATTCATTTTAGATATGCCTTGTATTCCATGAAATTTGAAGAGTTTAGAAGAAGAAACCAAAGTTACTTCTTGCAGATTTTTGGTGCCATTGCAAACAATTTCTGAGTTATATTTTGTGTTGTTAGAGTTTGTGATTCTAGAAAGCCCTTACATCAGTGGTATCAGAGCAGGATTTCCTGAGTCTGCAGGTAGAGTGCCGAAGTGAGGCAACATGACTTGTGAGTTGTGAGAAAATGCCTCCAAGAGTAGCCCCATGAGGTAGGGGTAGAGGTGGAGGTAGAAACCCTCTTGGTGCTGATGATTTAAGAGCCCTGAGAAGGCAAGTTGAAACAATGCAAGAAGAGCTATGTAGAGGTCTTGAACAAAGAAGAGGAGAAGCTGTGAGTGAAGATGAATCTAACACTTCTAGTCAGTCAAGTGGTGGGCAAAATGTAGCAGCAGCAGTTGCAAATGATTCTTTAATTCTTACACTTTCAAGAATTGGAAGAAGACCAAGATTTGATGTCCAAACTTTTAGTGGAAATTTGAATGCTGAAGAATTGATAGATTGGATCAACGATATGGAAGAATACTTTGAGTTTGAGGAGATTGAAGATCTTAGCAAAGTAAAGTATGCTAAAACAAAGCTGAAGGGTAATGTAAATATGTGGTGGAGAGAAGTTCGACTTGATAGAGGAAGAAGAGGAAAGGAAAAGATTACAAAGTGGGATAGAATGGTTGAGAAACTTAAGAGACAATTTATTCCAATGGATTATGAGTTGGAATTATTAAAGAAGATGCATGAATTGAGACAACAAGGAAAATCAATTAAGGAATACATTGAGGAGTTTCACACGCTTTTGATTAGAATGAGACATTCAAAAGCCAACAAGGAGAAGGTAGCAAGATACATCAATGGACTAAAGCCAAGCATTCAAGAAGAACTAAGTCTAGTAAGAATTTTAATCTAGAAGAACCTTATCAATTTGTTTTGAAAGTTGAGGAAAAGTTGAATAGAAAATTTGAGAATAAACAAAAAGGAAAGGGTAGAGCTTATGTGCAGCAAAATGAGGATAAAAAGCAGATTGAAGACCCTAAGGATAGTAAAGATGAAAGAGGGGAGAGTTCAAACAAGTCTCTTGATCATAATTTTGGAGGAAGAGGAAGATCGGGTAGAGGATTCGGAAGAGGAGGCTTTCATAGAACTTGTTACCAATGTCGAGAAGATGGACATAGAGTATATGATTGCCCTCATAATCAAGAAGGAATAAATAGAAGGATTGAAAATAATGCAAGGGCAGAAAATGTAAATGAAGAAGATGCAAAATCATCACATTTGGAAGATGCAGAAAGTGGAGAAGTACTTGTTACAAGAAGAGCCTTGATGAACGAAGGAAAGGAACCGGATCAAAGGAAAAGATTGTTTTGAACAAGATATATGTGTGAAGGTAAAGTATGTAATGTGATTATTGATGGTGGTAGTATTGACAATCTTGTTTCTGAAGAAATGGTGGATAAATTGCAATTGGAAAGGAGAAGACACCCGCATCCATACAGGATTGCTTGGTTGCAGGATGACTATAAAGTTTTGGTAGATAAACAATGTTTGGTAAAATTTAAGATTGGTGATTATCATGATAAAGTTTTGTGTGATATAATGTCCATGGATGTTTGTCACTTGTTATCGAGAAGACCTTGGCAGTTTGATAGGTGTGCAGTGCATGATGGGTGTAATGTCCCCTAGTTAAACTTATCCTAGAAACATAAAATGCACAAGTTGGGACATAAAATTTATTTACCAACACATCATTTTGCTCATGTAAATTGCCTTGAATACCTACATGCATAATGTATTATCAATAAAGCACATAATTTCTTGTTCATGATTAGATAATTTCAGATTGCACATTTTAAGAGATAAGACAAATGAAATGCATTATCATCTAGTGCATAAACTAACATGATCAAATATGACTTATTACTCTTGATTGGAATAGATCTTCGCTTTGCTTCCTCTTTCCTAACCTCATTGGATGGTAGGTTTACTATGCCAAGGGCGCGTGAACGATCTCTAATTGGACTCCCTCAAGGTTTCCTACTTGTCTTGGGACCGTCCATCAATGGATCGATTTACCAACCTTTCCCTCCACAAACTCCCTATCCTTATTGAGTGCTAGCGAAAGGGAATTTTGGCTCGAAGTCTATTCTCAAGGTAAAGTCATAGCAGCTTAAGGGAGCACAATAATTGCGGCATGCAACATTATTGTGTTATTAACACATAAGATCCATTAATCTCTAGATGTGGAGTTTGTTCATTTACTTATGCTGTATGGGTGAAACTCAATATTTTGACCATATATATCTATTGATTGCAGAACGTGGCATCTATTCATTTATCATATTGTATTTAATCGAATTCACAAGTCATCATAGACTAAAACATTTATTGAGATTGATTCTAATAAGATATGAGTTAGGTATTACACTGTAACCTACTGTCATAGGAACTCGAATTCCATTATATAAATCTCAATGTTATCTGGTAGGGTTGAGTGTACTTACCTCTGATTGACGTATTGACTGGACTGCCTTCAGACGTATTTCCCTGCAGCCCGATCTGTCTTCTTTCTTTGATGCAATCATAGGCTCTTAAAGAGCTCCATAAATCTGATACTCAGATAATATGAGTACCAATTCTATTTCGTAAACCCCCTCCTTCCTATTCCATACTTCTAACTATCTTTTATATATAACTTCTCCCACACTAAGGATACCTCCTTTGGAAAGGTGATGGCTTATCGAGATGACTTCCCTTATTTATTGTTTAACTAACTTTCATTGATAATCACTGTCTTATGGATAATTGTCATTAACTTATAATAATCGATGGCTTCAATCATAAATGTTCTAAGAATAATCTTCAGCAATGTTCTATGCAGCGTCGACCCACCATAAATAATAACCACCTATGAGAGCGATTGGGGTATTGCTTAAACTTGAGTTTCTCCCGCATTTGATATTATTGGGTCCTTCCATTTAAGTACATATTTCTTGCTCTGCCCCCCCGTCGGTAACAGGTCGCTATAATCAATTTTAGAAGATTCCCATAGATTATTTAATATGCTATGACATTGAGCAAGGGAAGTGTTTTTCGGTTATTAACGAATCCGATATGATCTTGACTAGAGTCGTCGGCCATACAGAGACGAGTTTATGAATTGAATAGCATGGTAGATGTTTCCGCAATGGTAGTCTGAGCAACGCTTAGCTAGGATATCCGTTGGATGGTCGATTCTCCACGTAAGCTGGTAGAGTCCACCACACCTCACCATATGTGGTCCGAGCTAATTAGAATTGATGTCAATACTTGGTAGTGGTAAGAGATGGCTTTAGCGCACTCATAATATATTGTTCGATGTATATCCATGACTCCCCCTTTTGTCCTCCTATAATCTTGTTCTATATCTTGATGTCTCTCTTGAAAAGAGGCACCACTTATCATATCGATTGCTCAAAGGACACTGCTTCCCATCCGTTACCTTTCATAAATCTTCCATTACTTTGATCATTGTATTAAGTAATAGTTACCACCACTTTTAGGGATAATCATTGTGTTAAATGAAATCTTGTAAAGGCATTTGTTTATTCTTTATGACTAACACAAAGCTTTATTAGAAGCTCGGTAGTGAAGAAAGCCACGGTAGAAAGTTCCTTAACATAGCCATCGCTCCTTTACAAATTCAAACGATAGTTTCTTAGTCTTTGTACCATTGCAGATTAAAATGTTCATGGCTCCTCCTGTCTTCGATTCAATGATTTCTAACAAAGTACATATAACTTGGAAAGATCTTTGTTTGCCTCTGTCCAATAGCTCGATGCTATAAAGAGCTTCAGATTGGTCTCCATTCATTTTGTGTAATGTCACAATGTTATATTTGATGACCATAATTATAATTATTTATATTCAATAATTATAATATTATTATATAAGATATATGCTTCTTCTTATAAATTGATTTTGTAGCTTAACTTACTTTTATATATTTTTAGTATTCACTATATTGTCAGAATAATCTATTCTTCTGTCAGCACTTGTTTGGGTTAAGGGTTTCCTTAATTCTAATTTTATTTTAAAAATATTATAATAATCATGATTGTTTAGTATTGATAATTTTATAATAATATTTTATTTTTATATTCATTTATATATATAGATATATATTAATCATAGTATTTATGAGATTTAAATTACTAACTTGTTTATGTTTTATAACTATAATTATAATCATAATATTATTTTAGATAATTATGATTATGATGATATTGAATGGTCAACGTGCTATCCTAGTGTTATGATTTCGGGGACATGACAATGGGTATGCCAATACATACTCCTTGACGAAGGATGGAATCGAGCACAAGTTGAAACTCTTGAGTAATGAAGAATGAAAGGTATGTAATAGCACTGGAAATTGTTTGTTTAATGGAGTTAAACAGTTAGTGAAAGAGTATGAAAAGATCATGATTTACTAATGCAAGTTGCAGCAGTATTGATTGCATTTAAGACAAGTAGAGTGAAGGTTTCAATGGAGAAAGAAGAGGTAAAGTCAAACTTTTGTGAAAATCTTGTTGAAATTGATTTATTTGAGCATGATAAGACTGGTGTAGAAGAGGATATTGCAGCAATGAATGCATTGATAGATGAAGGTACTACAGTTGAAAGTAAGGAAGGAGATGAGAAAGTGAATGTTGAGTTGTTTGGTGACCTTCCCTTTGCATCAATTGATGATCTCTTATTTGATAAAGAGATTAGTATGACTGATAGTTTGTTGGAGGATGGGAAGGATGAATCTTTTGATTATGTTGCTGACATTGAAGTGAATACAAAGGAGAAATGATTTTCAGCTGAAAATTGTCTTTTAGGAGATATGGGGAAAGAGGAAAACAAAGACCACACTAAGGTTGATGATGAACGGATTGTTGCAACAATAATAGAGAAAGAGGTAATGCATGAATTTCATTATTTTATTGAAGAAGAGGAAACTAATGTTTATGATTTTCCAGAATTTTATAGTGTATATTGGTGGGAGATGGACTATGTGGAAAAAGGGAGAAAGTGAGGAAGAGTGAAAGATGGAAGAGACATCAAATTGCAGGGAAAGGTGAGAAAGAATGTTCAGGCAGATAAGACAAAGAGATGGATTTGGGATGATCATGGCATTTACAAATGTTTATGAGTTTCACTCATCAAACTTTTTAATCTACCTTGGGTGTCTGATGTAGGAGCATCCACGCTCAATGGCAATCTTGCATCAACCAAAAAGAGTATTTTAAATTTTTTTGTTTGAGTAATAATGTTGTTGGATAAATAAATTGCAATATTAGGCTAAAAATATTGTATTAAATAATTGGTCTTATTTTAATGTTGCAAATTTTGTTGTGGGAGCTAGCCTAGTTGATAGTTTTGGAATTTGAATTCAATAAGGCCAATCTTGGCGTGGGATTTTGGGGGAGTTGCAGGTTATGACAGCCCATCAAATGCTCCTAAACTTGGCCATGAAGAATCTGGGAGCCCATGTTGAGTTGACCGTTTCATTTGCTAAGTTGGGTCCTTATGCATGAAGAGTGGGAATCCAAGTTGTCATCTATTTTTGGCAAACTCTTGGAAGTGGTTATGAAGATGCTTTTTTGAGCATTTAATATTTGTTTTTAATTCATTTCATGCATTATTCCAAGGTGGGCGTGGGATTTTTCCCAGGTGGGTTTGGTAGGTTGTTTTGGGAAACCAAGTGGTTTCCTCATTCATTAAACTCTATATATTCATGCCTTGTTTTGATGTTAGGAACTTTTGGTGTAGCTCTTGGAGAAGGAGACCAAGGCTCCATGTTTTTGTAGGTTTGAAGGTGTTTGGACAGCAGCAAACAGACTTGAGGGCTGCAGGTTTATTGCAGCAGTGATTTCCATTGAAGATTGCAGGTTGAAGGAGCTAGAAGCTACAGTAAGAGGATAGATTGAAGGAAATCAATTTGTTATTAATCTTTGCTGTTTGTAACAGACTTATATTAGATTGTAATCAGATTTGTGATGATCTCCATCAGCCCATATGGCTACAAAACCAATTCATTTCAGATGTGCCTTGTATTCCATGAAATGTGAGTTTAGAATAAGAAACCAAAGGTACTTCTTGCAGATTTTTGGTGCCATTGCAAACAATTTCTGTGTTATATTTTGTGTTGTTAGAGTTTGTTATTGAGGGCTTGGAAGTCCTTACATCACATACAATCAATACAACTAAATTTTGGATCTATCTTAGCAATCATCTGTTGGGATTTTGTCTTGCTCTTGCACACCTCTACACTACATTACATTTGAAGGACATTTCTATAGGGTCGCTACAATGGTTCAATAAGGGAATTGTTAAACATTTTCTTTAGATCAGTAACATCTTCCTATCATATTTCCATACAACCCAAAATTCTTGGAAATTGGTTAGTGGTCTACACATTTTTAGCAGACTTGAGGGCTATACATTGGTAGCGCAAAAGGTGAAAGGTCTTTATATTATACATTTCCATCTTTGCATATTGTGGGCTTGATCTCATATTGTCTTTGGAATGTTAGATATGAGTTAGGACTTTACATTTCAATATTGCATTCATATTGTTCATGCGGGAATGTGAATTCATCAATGGTGCATTTTCTATTTCTTCAACTATTAAAAAATACAAAAAGATTAGTTTTTTTTTTTTTGATTAGGGGAATTGGGAAGAGAGCTCCTTGGGTTCTTTCACCTTCATTGGAAGTTTCCCTACAACCACTAGGTTTGTGGCTTGCCCTGTGCCAGCAATATTTGCCAGGCTTACAAACCTGCAACCATTATTTGTGTCTTCCAACAACTTAACTATTTGGACTATGCCTCGGGGGCATTAGCTAGGTTTGGTTATTGTGGACACTTTACTCAATGCTTTTTGTAAATATCAAAAAATGATATAGATATATTGTCATTGGTTGGACCTACACCCTTCCAAACCCTCAATCTACCTCTTTCGTTATGTTTTCAGTTAGATACCTTAATATCCCTAGTGTGTAGTGGTGCACCCCAGCACAACAAAATTTAATCACTACACACTTTGTGAAATCCCTTGATTGTTTCTTATGTGTTCTTGACCCTATCTTTCAGCAACCCTATGGTGGTTGTGGTTTTCATAACTACAGTATCACCATCTGATTTTTATTTTTGTTTGAGGGACAAATACACTCAATAATTGATTCTTATTCATCACTACTTGTAAGTTCCTACCGTTAGAGCTAAAAATGGTGGAAAAAGGAAAAAAAATCCTTTAATTATCCAAATAAATATTGTGTTTTTAATTTCTGTTGCCTTTGCCTGTATTGATAAACTTTCAAACGATTCTCTAAATTTATGTTTTAGGAAAATTGTTTCATCAACTCTTCAATTTAGATAAATACCCATCTTTTCATTTGGGGGTGATCTACATGCTATGCAGCAATGTAAACACCTCTACAATGCAATGTCCTGCCCCAATTTTTATACCAAATTCTTGCAAGTTTTCACATAGCTTGATGTATAAGCATTTCACCAAACAGTTGGCAGGCAATGAATTTGCAAGAATAATTCAATATTACACAGTATAAATTATTTTCCAAGTTTCTTTTACAGAATTCAACACATTGCATATCATTGATACCAAATACAATATAATTTGAAATTTCCAGTTCAAGAATTTATCACAGATTTGAATATGCATTTAAATATTATTTTCTGACCTCTGTGTTTGTCCAGAGAACTTCTTCTTAAGCTGGACGGCTATCCACTTCATGCTTGACTTCCTTCCTTACAAGGTATGGTGTACGGCTGCTATGCCATGTTTGTTTCCTTCAAACTGCTGCACCACCTTCTTTTACTCTATGTTGACTCCAGCTGAGGTGGCATTGATGGCTGAGTAGAATATACTCCCACAAATTAAATCACAGCTCCCTTTTTCCAGCTACGCGACCCCCTAAACTTGTTTGGCGCTTGTGGTACGACTTCCAAAAGCCACGACTCTTTACTTTGGAGCTGTATTGACTCCTTTGATCCACATCAGCCTCATGGATTGCTAATGGACAGCTGCAGCTAGTCTTAAATGCCTTCATTATCCCCCATCAACCCTTCTTAGTTAAGACGTGAGTTGTACAATGTCTTCAGATTTCCTTAGTACGATAGATTTAAAGATCATAGTGGTATTGCTGGGTGAATACTCACTATTTAATTAATTAAATGATCTTAAAAATATCTATTTCACTTTGCCATTTTTCACATATAACATCCATAATCCCTTGAAGCCACAAGTCGAGAAAATACCTTATAATCTGGAATTGGAGAATAATAAATTTCCGTTTCCTTCAAAAACTTATACAAACTTTAATCACTCCAACTCTTTCGTGAAACCTATGTGATTCCACCTGCAACCAGCTAGGGAAGATATCTCACCATCGGAACTGATTTCCCTTAGGGTTTTCATCCTAGGGTTTGTTCCAGCAAGAAGCTCAAAGTCCACAAGTGTAATGTCCCCTTTTGGGAATTACCCTAAATCTTGCCCTAGAATCACAAGTTTAATGTAGTTAGGGTTATACTTATAACTTACCAATTAAATGTTTTAAGCAAGATAAATCTTGGTTTAGGTCCTGTAATCATGTTAGCTATTATTGGAATATAACTCATATGATCAACATAAATATCTCATCTATTTGAACCATGTCTATTTCAAATGCATAATGGGAGTTTAATCATAAAAGGAATTGGATGGGAAACATGATAAGTCCGCTTGAAGCTATCCCCACTAAGCCCAAGAGCGGACACTCACCCTTTTGGCCCCAAGTGGCAGGCACGTTGGACATCCAACATGGGGTGGTCTACTTAGTGGGTAAACTTGTATTTGCATTCCCTATCCATGTTGCCATTTATGATTTGTGATTTCCCCAATAATCAACCATCGTAGAGGTTGGAAAGGAAATCGCAATAGGGTGCCTAGAAATCCCCCTATCTAAGCCCAAGAGCGGACACTCACCTCTTGGCCACAAGTGGCAGGTACATTGGACATCCAGCATGTAGTGGTCTACTTAGATGGCGATCTCGTGTTTGCTCCCCTTCCTTGATTTCCTCTTCTCCTCCAGATGATTGCTTAGTGTAAATCAAACAAATCCGAATCTATTATCCACATTTATATTAAAGAATCATAATTACTTATAAGGCTCAATATATATATATATTTCTAATTGATTTCAATCTTCCCATAATCGTTCTATGTGAATTTATTTATATATATACATATGTAATGACATCCCATCTGCTGATTATATCTGCTGCTATACTCCGAAGTATTTTCCAGGTTTTTTATCTTTTCCTATGCTGCTATCTCTCTTTTGATGTATTTATTATTACTACCTTTATATCCCCACGGTGGGGAAAGACATGACTATTTAAAACCAATCGATGCCTTCAACAGTCACTCTAAAGGTAATCACTGTGGTCAAGAGTAATTGCTAACTTTAATACATGCATATGCCAAAAATCTTGACCACTGCCTTTATAGATTATGACTGCTGTATAACTGTTGTTGTTTATATTTGCTTTCTAATCGCTGCCTTTAGTCACTTACTAATTGCTGTCATTATATTTGCTGCAGCTTATAATATATTATATATTTTCTTAATATATTTATTTTTATATTAGTTTTATTTATATATTTTTTATATATTTATTTTATAATATTATATTATAATAATGATTGTAATAATAATAATAATTATAATTATAATAATATTAAAATTGTTAACATTTATATTTATATTTTTTTAATATTTATTTATTTATTTAATTTATTTATGTGTATTTCAATGCTTTTTTTTTTTTTAGTGTTGAATTTCGGGGGCATGACAACAAGAGAGAAAAATAAACACATTGTAATGACCTATCCCTTGCGTAAGTAAATGTGTTAACGTTGTAAAATTTCCATAACTTACATCCTACACGTAAGTAAACGTGTTAACATGTCATTGCAAATAAAATTTTCCTTTCTTTATTGATAAAACATGAAGTTGCCATATTAATTTACAATAAAGATTCCATTTCCATATAATAACTTCACAAGTACATGAAACAAGAATACATACCTTACTAACTTAGCTCCAATGAGCTTTAGAACAAATAGTAGTAAGAAGGTCTAGGTTCTTTTCCTTTCAAATCTTGGTACATCAGCCGCTTGCTGAGGAGGAGAAACATCACTCGGGCGCTTTTCCGCCAACCACGGACTTATAATGTGGTCCTCTGCACATCCATTATTCAATGGATGGCCCTCCCTTTGTCGAAGAGATTGGTAGGGTATCCTTTAATGATTACCAACTGAGCATAGTGTTGTGTCCTACACGTACCTTGCTATTTCACAATCTTGAACTAGTACAAGGATCACAATGAGCTGACAGTGTAGTCTCAACTATCTCACACCTAAGTTGATGTCATACATTTCACCACTTTGGCCAAAGTATTCTCATTCAGTACTTCGAATGAAGGTCATCTATCATATACACTACTCAGGGCCGATTTGACTTAAGGCTATCTTACACTAACGCGTAGGTTATGCCCTTCATTGGGTATTCGGTCACCCCAGACTTCCTACATCAAACTGCCTACTTAGAAATGCGACAGTCTACAAGTGTCTTGTAACCTAACTCCTAATTAGGAAATATTTATCCTAAGAGTGTTTAGCTTGTCACAGTTGTTGTACCCAAACCGAATTTTTTTTTGCTTCATCAAGGCATTTTGCATAAAGAGTCTAAATCTTGCTAAAATGATGTAAAACACAGTTTTGGGCAATATCAAGCATGGAGTTTTTGTCAATAGTTTGTCAGTCAAAGTCAGTTTTATTGATCAGAGCCTGAAGCAGAGACTCAGAATGGAGCGTTTCACGATGGAGGAACATCTCACGATGGCATTTCATGTTGCATACGGTCATTCCAGTGATCGAGACAGAGTTTTCAGTGATTAATTTATGAAGATTTCTCAGGAAAAAGCATAAAAGTGCAAGTATAGCCCAAGGGCGCCTAGCTTGTTGGAGGTCAAGATCTTGTTTAAAATGCTCAAGCATCCAGTCAATCTCTTCAGAATCAGTCTGGCTATTCGTCGAGCTATCCGACGAAGCTTTTCGAGACTCACAGCTCCGGCAAACAGCAACAGAAGTTGAAATCCCTAAATTTCCAGAGGTGAGAAACTTGTCTTTTTCAGGCAAAAGTGCGCCTCTAGCCTGAGGGCGCCCATCTAAAAGAGGGGGTAAATCTTGGCATTTTCGATGGCGGATACAGTCAATTTTTTCTCGACTAGTCTGCTTATCCAATGACATATCAAACGTAGTCATCTGAGTTTCAGAACTCCGGCGGCAGTCGTCCGAAGATCAGCTTAAAATGGAGTTTTCACGTTTCTGAGCTTCTCCGTTTGTTCCCAGTGCAAGTACAGCCCAGGGGCGTTGGTTTAAAGGACCCTCCAGATGGCGAAATTTGCAGACAGAGTCTTCCTAACATCAGTAATACTCTAGCCCAGCTCCGCGATGCATCATCCAGTTTGTAGATCCGACGTTCCAGGTGATCATGGCGGAAGTTCTACCAAGCACGTAATTTCACGAGCGGACCAACAAACGATTTTCAGTGTATTTCCACAGTCTAGAGGCGCCTAGCCTTTAGGCCTGTCAGATGTGTTCGTTCGCGTTCGAAGTCTTTACGGCTTTCGAGTGTAATCATTTTATCTATTCAACGAGCCTAGCCGTCAGCCTTCGGGATTTGGCAAACGCTCGTACGTGCGAGGTCTTTGGCGAGATGCTGAAGAATGAAGATATCCGGAAAATGGCCAAGTCTGGAGCGGTAATTTTAAATAAAATACGCACTGGAGTTTTTGAGGTCTTAGAAGCAGTTTTCTTGCTCCGTCACCTCCAGAGACTTCTCTTGTGGGCCTTTCTGGCTGTCCGTTAAAATAGATAGTGCCTGAATCGGGTCATCCCAGCTCCAGATATCAGAGGTCAAAGTGGGGTACTTGGATGAAAGTTCGACTTTCGTCAAAATGACATCAGTGCAACTCAGAGCCAGGGGCGCTTTTACTTTTGAGGCCCTTAACACAGCTTTCAGGTGTTGTGTATTGTTGGATGCAGAATGTCTCCAGGCATGTGGTGAGTTTCGTTGCTTGTCAACAGGGTTCACCATTCGCCGTCAGCAGCCGTTCGAAGTGTCAGATGGCAGTTTGAGAAATGGCCAAGTCTGGAACCCGTAAAAGCAATTTAATTAGGGGCGCCTAATTTTTCAAGAGGTTAAACAATGGATTTTGCAGTAGTGTCTCCCAGCAGACATTTCTTCCTTGTTCAGTAGGCTTTCTGATGAATTCTTCAGATCAGTCTCAGCATCACCCGGTCATCCGGAAATCAGTGTCGAAGTTGGCCAGTCGTAACAGTGCTATCAGCTATTAAATAGGGAGTTAATAAAAAGTGAAGTATCTTGAGCAAATGGACGCCTATATGCTCAAGAGATGACTTTTCGGAATCGTTGAAGTCTCATGATGAATCTCAAAGCTTCATTCCGGATTGTCAACTGAAGTTCAAAATATTTAATATTTATTTTGTAATTTTAGCATTAAAATGGCGATTTTCTATTTTTGGCGCCTATGCTAATTGCATGATAATAAATATTTTATTATTTATTCAAATTCAAACTTCCAGTTAGTGGCAGTGGAACTGAAAGGCAACCAATCAGAGGATTTCTATTCTTGTAAGGGTTTTGAATTCTTGCAGTTGTCAAATTAGTGCGAATTTCTTCTTATTTAAACATGGTGCCATCTTCATTATTATTCACAGAGCTGTCAAAGGAAATTCGATTTCATTAAGAGCAAATTCAATCTTAAGTGAAATTCGTATTTTTCAAAGCAAGTTCATGTTTTCAAAGGGGAAATCGAAGTTTATCAATTTTCAAAGTAACTTCAAAGTAATTCGTATTTCTTCAAGAAGAGAAGGTGCGCACCTTTAAGGGAGTTCATATTAACAAAATTTGCAAGTTCTTCAGAGTTCTCAAAGGCGTATTTCAAGATCCAAAGCGTTTTCTATATCAATTCGCAATCCTTCAATATTCAAAGGTGTATTTCTCAAAGGCGAATTTTATTAAGAGGAGATCGAATTTTATCAATTCTCAAAGGCGTATTCATTCAAAAGTAATTCGCAAATTCTCCAAAGGAATTCGTATTTCTTCATATTCAAAGGCGTTTTCCTCAAATAAATTCACAAATTCTTCAGGAATCAAAGGCGCACTCTCAAATTTCATTGTAAATTCGTATTTTCTCAAGATAATTTCAAAAGAGAAATTCGAATTTCTTCATAACAAAAGGCGCAAATTTCAAGAGAGGAAAATTCGTGGTTTTCACTACAAGGCGAATTCTTCCAGTTCAAAGGCAAAATCTTCATCAATTTCTCAAGGCGATTTTATTTAACAAATCTTTTTGCAGGATAAAATTCACAATTGTCAGCAATCTGAAGAAATCTAAGGCGATTTTCACAGAAGAAGGCATCATAAAAACGTCTTTTTCATCCTTCAATCTCAGATTTCTCTCAAAATACATTGTGCATGTTCCTGAAATTGGCGAATTCTACAAGTCTCAGTATCTGGATCATTCTCATATAATTTCCTCGAGTTGAAATTGTGCGTTTGATTTTTCACGAATTTTTAACTTTAGAACGTTCGTTCTTGAGTTACTAATTTTCTCAAGTGAAAAATCTTTGTACAATCGAGTAGAAGTTGAATTTTCGCAAATCTGACATTCTGGGTTTTCTTAGAATCCTTTTCTGGACAAAAGCCATATCTCGGATTTTTCGCTGAAAATAATTCTTCGAAAGGCTATTTTTTAACTCTCGTAGGCTATTTTTAGCTTCCAGAAATCTTGTTAGAATATAGTCAAGTTCATAGTCAATAGGCTAATTTTTCAGAATGCAGTTCACTCAGCTCGAATACAGAACCAAAACCGTCCTTACTCATGATTTTCTCAGGTTGGTTGAGACAGACCTTCACAAAGTATTGCAGTTAAGATTAGAAGTTCAATTATTCAAAATATTGAGCAGTCTGGCTTATTAGAGGCCGCTTCCATACCTATCT
>VDFB02270651.1:160373276-160424383 GCA_007258455.2 Sequoia sempervirens | reverse complement strand
CACGAGCAATAGCAGCCTCCAAAACATGAAACCCTAATTTCACCTTCCGAGTAGCCTACGGGTCTCCGGAATAGGCCAACAGTCAACTGGAAAGATCATGCTCGAGAAGGGGACATTACAATCCGCCCTCCCCAAGATTGCTTGTCCTCAAGCAATCGCAAACCTAGATGCTGCAGAATCTCATCATTCTCCCAAGTCACATCCTCCATAGGCAAGTTTTTCCACTTCACCAAGTATTCTCTGATTGTTCTTTTTCTCAAAGAACGCTCTCTAGAATCAAGAATCTCCTCTGGAATCAAAACCAACTGTCCTTCTTCATCCAAAGGTGGTAACTGTGATGAAGCAACAACATTGTGTCCAAGTTCCTTCTTGAGGCGAGACACGTGGAAGACATTGTGTACTCTGCTGTTCGAAGGTAGCTCCAACTCATAAGCTACTGCTCCCACCTTTCTGATAACCTTGAACGGCCCATAGAAACGAGGTTCGAGTTTCTCAGCTCCACTCTTCTTGAGAGTAGACTGTCTGTAAGGCTGTAGTCGGAGATAAACCATATCTCCAACCTCAAAAGAGCGCTCAACACACCGCTGATCAGCATACATCTTCTGCTGATTTTGTGCAATTTGAAGATTGTTCTTCAATGATTTCATGATATCTTGACTCTGCTGCAACAAATCCTTGGCTTGACGGGCTTTGCTATCACCAAACACCAAATCAGCAAAGCTAGGAGCTTCATAACCATAAAGAGCCAAGAAAGGTGACATCCTTATTGACATGTGAAAAAAAGAATTATAACAGTACTCGCCTATGTGAAGCCACTTCACCCATGCTCTTTGCTGCTCCGAAACATAGTTTCTCAAATAGCCTTCCAACCACTTGTTCACTATTTCAGTTTGTCCATCTGTTTGGGGGTGATAACTAGTGCTTGGAGTAAGCACAGTACCACTCATTCTAAAGACCTCTTGCCAAAAAGTGCTTAGGAACTTGCTGTCCCTATAACTCACAATGTTTTTTGGCAACCCATGTAACCTAAACACCTCATGAAAAAACAGATCTGCAACTTGGGTTGCTGAAAAAGAGCTGGTAATGGCAAAAAAGTGAGCAAATTTTGTTAGTCTATCCACTACAACATAGATACAGTCCTTCCCTTGGACCTTGGGCAACCCCGTGATGAAGTCCATCAATATGTTTTCCCATTTTTGATTGGGAATAGGGAGAGGTTGCAGCAGACCAGCAAGTAGTGTATGCTCATTCTTGTTCATTTGACAAGTGGGACACTCTTGAATGTAGCGTTGAACTTCCCCTTTCAGCCCTTTCCAAGAAAATCTTTCCTAGATCTGCCTATATGTTTTGAAGAACCATTGATGACCAGCAAGCGGAATGTCATGAAATGTCAACAAAATCTTCTTTTTGAGCTTAGAATCAGCCACCAGAAAGATTCTACCCTTGTAGTGTATCAGCCCTTCAACCACCTTGTACTTTTCATCATGAAAAGTACCCTCAATGATGCTGGTTGCAAACTGATTTTTGGCATAATCAACAAGCAACATGTCCTTCCAATCAGCAGTAAGCTCACACAATGAGCTCAAATGGGGTCTCCTAGATAGAGCATCAGCCACAATGTTGTTTTTTCCCTTGACATACTCAATGTCAAAATCATAAGCTTGAAGCTTACTCACCCACTTTTGTTGCCTCTCGTTCAGATCCTTCTGATGCATGAAGTGCTTGAGACTATTGTGATCAGTCTTGACCACAAACTTGTCCCACCAAATACTGTCTGAACTTAGCTAATGCATGCATAATGGCAAGCATTTCCTTATCATAGATGGAGTAGGTCCTCTCAACACCTCTTAGTTTTCTGCTCTCAAACACAATGGGATGTTTGTCTTGCATCAAAACAGCCCCAACTCCTTCACCGGATGCATCACATTGTAGCTCGAAAGGCTTGGAAAAATATGGAATAGCTAGAACCGGACAAGAGCTCATGATCCCCTTAAACTTATCAAAAGTAGTTTGAGCCTTTTCTGACCAACAAAAAGCCCCCTTTTTCGTGAGGTCAGTAAGAGGAGCAGCATTCTGTGAGTAGCCTTTCACAAATCTTCTGTAAAATCCACAATGACCCAAGAACCCTTTCAAATGAGTCAAGTTATTAGGAGGTGGCCAATCAACAACTGCCTTGATCTTTTTCAGATCAAAATCTTCTACCCTACACTGGCCAGGGGACCAAGGTGATTCTTCAGTCTCCAATTCACATTTGATTCTTTGTATAAACAAGCTCTCAGGATTCTAGATGCTGCACCTCCTCCAAGTGCTTGAGATGTTCTTTCTCCCATGTCTCTCGCTTGAAAATCGTGATGTCGGCTAAAAAATATCAATACAAACTTCCTCAACTGCCTCAAAGACTCTGTCATGCGACTGAAGGTAGCAGAGCATTAGTCAAACCCAAAAATGGTGCCACTGGAACCGGCGGCCAGGTGATCTAAAAGCTGTCTTTTCAACATCAGATCCTCTCATCCGAATCTGGTGGTAGCCCGATCTCAAATCGATCTTTGAAAAGAACTTGGCTCCATGTAGCTCATCAATGAGCTCATCTATCCTCGGAATGGGGTATCGGTTTTTGATGGTGCTTTGATTCAAAGCACGATAGTCCACACACATGCAAATGGTACCATCCTTCTTCTTCACAAGAACAACTGTTGAAGCAAAGGGACTCTTGCTTGGACGAATGAAGCCCATCTCCAAGAGTTCCTGAATGTTTTTCTCAATCTCATCCTTCTGCTTCTTAGGGTACCGATATGGAGTTGTAATAACTGGTTGAGCTCCTTCCTTGAGCTCTATGACATGCTCCGAACCCCGTTCAGGAGGTGGTCCAAGAGGTAAATCAGCAAATACCTTGCTCTTCTTTGTGAGTAAAGACTGAATATCAGGAGGATAGTCTCTCTTAGTTTCAACCGGACTAGCAGGAAGAATCATACATTCTGCAGCCCACTCAACTTGATCATGACGAATCAGCCTTGCCATTCTCTTGATTGACACAATCCGAGGACCCCCATTGGATATTCCTCTTAGTACTACCCTCTTCCCATCGTATTGAAACTTGAGCTCCATGGTTTGCAGATTTAAGAAGATCTCTCCAAGTGAACGCAGCCATTGAATGCCTAGAACGGCATCCGTATCTCCAATGTTGACTACATAGAAGTCGTCGTTGACTTCGTAGTTTCCCAATTGCATAGTCATGTTTGAGATCTTCTTGGTGCATGAGATGTGAAACCCATCAGCAACCATAACCTTGAAGCCTTCAAACTCTTCTGTTTGCAGCCCCTTCTTTGCCACCACAACTTCATCAATGAAGTTATGTGTTGCCCCAGTGTCAATCAAAGCAACTATTCGCTGCCCCTTAATCATCCCTCGAACTTTGAAGGATTCATTCTTTTGAAAGCTCGAAAGTTGAGCCAAGGTACCTCCAGTTCCCTTTTCATCTTCGGACTCTTCTGGAGCTCTTTCCACTTCACTATCATCAAAAATCAGACTGCCAGTCGAAAATCAGAATTACTTTCCTGTTCTAGTATTCTGGAATTACTTGTGCCTGACTTTAAAACATGATCTTGGGACCATTTTTCTCTACACCGGAAACATAACCCCTTTCTTCTGAGTTCGTTAAGTGTCTCTGGATCCAATCTTGTGACATGAGGTTTATGCTGTTTGAACTCCTTATGATGAGGTCTTTGATGAGGTCTTTTCCCTTTATCCCCTCTGTGAAATGTTGGCTTCGATTGAAACTTTGCTTTAGGAGCAGCCCACTCCATGTTTCTTGCTTTCTTCATTGCCTCCTGTAGGGAGGGTGGATCAAAAGCTTTAATCCAACCCTTGAGTGGCTCCATCAATCCTTCACTGAATAGGATCACCAAATGCCTCTCAGTGATTCCTGTGACCATAACTGAGAGTCTCTGAAACTCAGCTATGTAGGCATCAACTGTGCCATATTGCCTAAGTTGTGCCAATTCTCTGAAATGTACTTCAGGATCTTTTTTCTCAAATCTCTCTATGAGCCTATTGGTGAACTCATCATAGGTAGTGATAGATCGATGACCCAAGCTGACTAGGCCATGGTACCACCACTCATGCGCCACCCCATCTAGGTGTAGCGTAGCGAACTTAATCGCCTCCTCTTCCGCCATGGGTCTAAGAGCTAGATAATTATCTAACTTTTGTATCCAAGCTCTGGCTAAGCTGTTGTCACTCCCATCAAAATGTGGAAGCATGACCTTGTTGCTTGATGCAAATCCCCATGTACTGTTGTTTTTCTTTGTTCATAATGTCTTCCTTGTCCTTTATTCTTCCTTTTATGATCCATAAAATCATTGTAAGACATATCTAACTTAATATCATCAAGTAGAGAATCATACTCAGCACGGCCGAGTCTCAACTGTTCAACAAATGAAGTATTTTCTTCTGGATCAGGTTGAGTGTTTACTGGTGCCAAGAAGGTGGGTTTGAATGGCCTGGAAGAAATGTATGTGTTGTTTGAAACAGGCTGAGCAGCATGTCCATCATGCTGGTTGGTGGCACTATGTTTTCCTCTATGTCCTGGGTTGTTTTGTGCAGTTGTGTTCTGGCCCACTTTCCCCATCATGAGAGATACCATATCCATTAAGGCATCCATCTTCCTTTCAAATCTCTTCCCCGGACTTATCTAATTCTTCTTCCTTCCCTGCCTTATCTCTGTTACCACCCCATGTCCTGGCTGGTCCTCTACTTACTCCCTAGAGACTCACTGTTCTCAAAACCCCCTTAATGTCATTCCCGATCTTCCGGGAGCTGATGCCACCCAAAACCCACTGTGTTTCTTGTCTTCCTTTATGGCATTCCCTTTCTCCACACTATGACCTGCCAGCCAATGTGATACAAGATGGCCTGACACTCTAATCGGAATATTCCGGAGCTAATTTTTTTTATTTTTCAATTGTACCAACTACATGCACCTCATATTTGTTAGTTCTAAACCAAAATGATACACAGAAAGCAAAATCAAACCCTGGCAACACCAGATCCCCATAGTGCATACGGCCTGAGACCCCAAAGAAATACACACAAAAGAACTCTA
Source organism: Sequoia sempervirens (assembly GCA_007258455.2). NCBI lineage: Eukaryota > Viridiplantae > Streptophyta > Pinopsida > Cupressales > Cupressaceae > Sequoia > Sequoia sempervirens. The sequence goes on along the minus strand of VDFB02270651.1, from coordinate 160,419,282 downwards.
ACCAAGAATGCACCAGAGAACGACGAGCATGTGGTCAGAGGATCCCTACCAACTAATAAGCTGAAATAACTCGATGTCAAGAATGTGCTTTCCAACCCGAGATGGAATTGGAGCTACCATATGACGGAGATGCTAAGAATTACAATGTAATTAAGGAAAATAAGCGAGAACGTTGAAGTAACTCAACGTCAAGAATGTGCTTTCCAACCCAAGATGAAATGAGAGCTACCATATGACGGAGATGCTAAGTATTACAATGCAGTTAAGGAAAATAAGTGAGAAGGCTGAAAGTACTACTATTCAGCTTACAACATGATAGAGAAAGCCTTGCTACGAACATGAATCAAGAGTTAAAGAGTGCTGCAACGATATAATGAATCTCCTTCACTGAATCATAAAGCTTAGATCAAAAACTCCACTCTAAAGACCAACTTGACAATCTGATTTTTGACAGTCCTGTTTTTTCACATGCATGAACAGCAGCCCTAAAACTCACTATTTTGCTCACAACTCACTCCAAACTTACTCAAATTTCACGAGAAAGAATGCATAATGATCCTAGGATGATGGCGCCCAAGACTGAATCACAAAACCAACCCAAAAGATCCTATTTAATTTATGCACGAATTCCAAGACAAACCCAAATGGTACGACCCTCAAGGAAGGGCGATTTGCCTTTAAAATTTCAAGACTCCATTAAAAAATCTGCAAATTAGAGGAAAGGGTCGCCCCTCATAGACAAACAGATAAAGACAATACCCAGAATGATTCTTTTTGTATTTTTCACTTGTGATTAAAAACAACAATCAGCTATAAAGAATATGCAATTCCAGAATCTCACTAATATGCATAAAACTGAACTACAAAGCCACACAATGACTACAATGCAGAAATCTCACTACAAATCACTCAAACTACAACTACCTCATCACTAGTCGCTATCTCTCAAGCAAGAAGCAATGCCAAGCTAGGAGGCTTACATTCCTCGAAGCAATCCCACAGCCAATCCAGCAACATAACATTCCTGTAGACAAAATATAACCAAGTGAAGACCCAAGATGTCCTTTTATAATTTGTGAAGACCCTTCTAGAAGCTTCACGAAACCCTAATTCTTTTCCCTCCAAGAAAAGGCGTCACTTTCTTCAAGGCTTCAAATTTGACTTTAATGAAATTCATCTCTTCAATATAGGCGTCCAACTTAAAGCTTAGTTTTGACCTTCATAATTATAAAATTACCTCAATGAGGCGCCACCCCTTAAAGACCACCTTTTAAAACAACATTAAGTTAAGAGATTAGGCCAAGGGGGTAATATAACATTAAAATATAACGTTATTTAAATGAAATGAACTTATCTCTCCGAAAATGCATCCCAAGGCCAAAATTGAACAAACCAACTGAGTCGACTGAAGAGGAAAGCTAACTGTGCCGAGGTGACAGGACCACTGCCAGAAATAGAATTTACTAAAAATAGTAAATTCTTGAAGGTGCTCAGAATACCAAGAAAACACACCACTGCGAAGCTCTCTGAAAACCCAGAAAGAATCCACCATTCAATCATCAATTCACAAGCAATAGCAGCCTCCAAAACACGAAACCCTAATTTCACCTTCCGAGTAGCCTACGGGTCTCCGGAATAGGCCAATGGTCAACTGGAAAGATCATGCTCGAGAAGGGGACATTACATCAAACCACACCAAATCACTTTGCAAGAGACAAATTCAAAATCTGAAAATGAATTTCAGACTGATACAAGTTTGAATCAGCAAGTACAGCAAGTACAAACCCGTTTGAAACCCTGATAACTCACTACAAATCCAAAATTCCATCAAAATGAAGCTATGCATACATTCCTAAACCCTGGGTGCCAACATTTGGAATGATAAAGGGCTAGAATGTGAGGCACTTAGCTTAGGAAACACCACGCCACCTCCCACGCAGATGTACAGCCAACAATGATGGAATGGTATGGCCAGCACTTTAAAAATTCCAAGAATCATCAGAAACTCTGCAAAAGATCATCAATCACATCAAAAACTTTGCAACTAGAAGTCATTGAATACCTCCATGATTAAAACCAAAACTGAAAGCTCTGTTGAAACACAATGGTGATCTTTGAAATGAAATTACTCTAGTTTAGCTAGGGATCATCTTTCAAATCCAAAGCTATAAACCTCAAGAGATTTTTTGTCCTCAAAAGATTGGAAGATCCCAGGGTTCATTCCAACAAATTAACAATAGCATTCACAAAGCTACCTTCAAAATGAGCACCAACACCTCCTCATATAGCTTTTTGGAGGAAATTATAACATTTAAAAATATAATAATTCACTTTATTTCCCTCACAAGACCTTTTTAAAATAATAATAATATTTCATGAGCAAAGGCCCTCTTTATCTAGGCATCCACCTTTTAAAACACTTAAATCACCTTTCCAACGAGCTATTTGTTGGCGTAACAACTAACACCTCTGGAGTAAGAGTTGTTACGAACAGCCTATGTACACTACGCAATGAGTGCTCTTCAAATTAGGAGGGGAAGCTCCCTCGTTGTGCTTTACAAAAATACCTGCAAAGGGAAATATACTAAACTAATTCCTGTCTTTTTGTTTCAGCTGTAGAGGTACAAGGCTTTCTTGAAAACTATATACGTTGCAGCTGAGAATTTTCTTTGGTTTCGCAGATTCACTAACTACAACTAAACTTAATTAAATTCTATCCGCCTCAAAAAACGTATACTAGAAACGGAGCAAGGTTATGACTATCAGACGATAAACGTGTTTAGATTCTCTACTTGAAGGCAAGGTGGCGCAACTATCATCTCAATCTGAACAAGTTTATTGGGCACAAAACAGATTTAAGAAATTACCATGACAACCTTATGGAACCCTATGTGGCATAACACTTGATCATAATAGTAAAGACTTCACAAAACAGATTTATCATCACAATCTCACGAAACCCTATGTGGCATAACGCTTGATCAATAATGACAAAAGATTCACAAGACAGATTTATCTAAACTATGGAAAGAATACACTATCACAATTGCATGAAACCCTATGTGGCATAACAATTAACGTAATAGCAAAGACGCATGAACAAATACCAAAAGAGCAATATTGAGGGCAAGGTAGGCGCAGCATATATTTCTCTCTCAAGCAAAAGTTAATGCAAATGAGCAAAGCCTTATTTATAGACACGCGTGAACCCTAAAATCACCTTTTGTGAGTCAATACCCCGCAATGCATGCAAATATTGAAACCCTATCGAGTAAACTATAGCTTAAGCTACCATCAATTAACCGGTACAAATCCCTAAATGGACCCATGTGCAAGCATGCACGCCCTTATTTAAAGCAAAGTTAATCGGACACTACCTTCAGCTTAACTAGAAACCCTAACCCTAACTCCTATGTTGATAATTCCAAGGATGAGATAAGCATGTGTTAAGTCAGCAAGTAAACTCAAGACTGAAAGTCGAGTTAACTGCTGTTCAGGACTCAACCCTTGAAATTAACTGCAGGTTCCAACTGGCAGATCACTCCATGTCAACTCGGTCTAACACTTCGACCAAGAACTCATCGATCTCTCATTTGGCACTTTGACACTGCTTCGTCTGTTTTTTAGTTCTCCGCCACTGTAATTGTGTGTATGCCATCTTTACATTCTTCGCCCTTCGAAATTGGCTGCAATCACTGGAATATTTCTAATTTGGGCCATAGGTTCACCTTCAAGGCTGTCACGAATCAGCTTCTCGAACTCTGCTTGAACTTTATCCAACTCAACATACGTGCCATCTTCGAGAAGATAATGACACGGAATCTGAACAACGAAACCGCTGACAAGTGCAAGTACTCCAACCACATCATCCTTGAGTGAAAACAACTTAGTAGAGATCTTCTCACATATTTCCATTCTGAGAAGGTGCTGCTCTCTCCAAGTAAAGACTTTTTCCTGATCCTCATCAATCTCCAAGGCATCGTATGCAACTGACAACTGAGATACCAGAACACGATCTTTTGCCAAATTCTCTGCTACCGCAATCTCAAGTGACTGAACACCCTGACGAACCTTATGCGCATCACTTCTCAACTGATACAAATCTGCAAGAAGACGCTGACCAGCAGCAACTAAACTATCAATCCAGTTGTCCAAAAGTCTGCCATGACTAACCAACTGATCCAGTTTCCGTTGTTCTGCAGGTGTACTCTGAGGAAGAACAGATGCTCTACTCGGATTTCCGTGAACAAGATCAGAAATGTACTGGTGAAGTTGACTATTTTCAGCCTTGAGTAAGGCTTTATCTTCTCCAACTTAAGAAGAGTAACATCTGTCTCTCGAGTGGTCCTGCCAAGATTAGCCTTAGTAAATGTAAAGTCACCAACTTCGACTTCATCTAAGCTTTTACCCTCTGGAGGAACGGCAACTTCAACAACAATCTCTGATTCTGGAGTCTTTCGATATGCACCTGTTTCTTGATCTTCTTGTTCGACCTTTTCTGATAAGGTTCACCGAACTCAGATAAATCAAGGTTGTATGAAGGTTCACGCCTCTGTCTTCCCAAAGACTTTTCGAGCCAACAAGACTGAACAATATTTTCAATTCTAGGACTGTCCCTGATGTACAACCTGTGGTGGTTCAGTTGTCTCCGATCCTGCTTGAATTGGTGTCTCAGGCTCTGAATCTATGTCAATAGGTTGTATGTGAGGCGAACTAGGAGGTGAAACGTGAGGCTCAGCCTGAATGACTGTCTCTACTGGAACCTCAGGAACAACTCTGCTTCTGCTTCCCTCTTACCAGTAGCTTTTTTCCCCATGTTTTACTAAGTCTAACCCCTTCGAGGTATTATAATGGCCTTGACTCTGGTCTTGCTCTAGAAGTAGAAGGCAACGAAGAGAAATCCTTTGGCGGCTCTGCTACAGGAACTGACTTTCGCGTCCGTTTGCTCTCCAAGAACAACCTACTAGTCTTGATAACTGATCTGGAAACCTCTTCAATAGAAATATTCTCCTTGGGATACCAATCAGGTGAGCGAAGTGGCTGCCAAGCAACTTGATCCTTGACATATGAATTGAGAAGAACTTCTCCATCATCATCTGATAAACCATCAACATCTTCTAATAGGTAATCAGAGAGCTGATCGATAGTGAGTCTACAATAGTGACGACAACGAACCTCGAATTCATCTTCACAATTAGCCCAGAAATCTTCAAGTGCCGGCTTATGTGCAATCCCTCGCTCTAACCGATCTACATAATGACCGAGAGGATCATAGGAACGCCTCTCAGTATAAGTCTTGAGTTTGAACCTTTCTATCTCAGTAGACATAAACCTGGCATCTGTTGCCGCATTGCATGTGAAAATTCCCAATGTGAATGGAAAATTAGCCGCAGTCTTATGACGACTACGAAGAAAGAAATGAACATGCTGCATCTGTCTGAGGAACTCCATGAAGATGAGATTATCTGAAGGGTACCTCGGTAACATCAGGGGCTCTCCAACATATCCATAAACCCGGATGTATGTGAAAGTAGGGAATTGAATAAACCAATCCGCCCAAGTCTCCATTGCTGATTTGGCCTCGGCAGAAATACGAATGTGCATTTCATCATCAAGATCTCTAACGGTTCTCATAGAAAAGTGATCATTCACTGCTCGGAAGTCTTGCTCGGATTGAGAAAACTCCAACTGAGGATAATATTCATGAACACGTTGAACACCGAGAGTGCCATTAGTTTTCAGATGCCTGAAGCTACCTTGAAATGCAACCAAGTAAACCAAGTAGGATATCATATGAAACTCATGATACTTGAGAAAGTTAGTAATTTGCTGATGTAAGCAATCACTAATCAACATAGCCCAGTCAAAATGCTCTGTGTCATCAAGAATTCTGGTAATCAGGTAAAACATCCAAGAACGGAAAGTGCTAGCATCTGATTGACCAGTAACTCGGTTGAGTAAAGTTATTAAAACAGCAACTTCCTCTTTGAATTCGCCACGACCAACCTTCTTAGGCATGTTAGTTTTCTGAACTGTCAGCCATTTCTGAGCTACCTTCCTCTGCGAACGTTGATGATCAGCATCCCATATCTTCTCACAAGCCTCCAGAACCACAGTAAAGTTATCTGAATGAGGAGGAATAGCAAAACATTTTTCTATGTCCTTCGGTTTGAGACTGCAAACAACTCTCCCGTCAACGATCTGATTTGTCGTGAAGACGAGTCATAATGCTTAATGCAAGCAAGTACGAACTCAAGATCGAAAGTAGTAACAGGAATAGATGCCGCTGCCAGCAACCCAGAACGCTCAAGATTCCTCAACGAATTGCTGCTAACATTCTCCAAACTGCTCAGATTCACCACTGGATAAACATGATTCAGGTCCGTATCTGAAGTTTTGATGAAATTATGTGTAAGAGCCGATTTCACCTTGTAATCAATGAGATTGAACTGCATTTTGAAAATGGCGACTTTTGACTGTAAAGTCGAATATACTTGAAGAACTTTCTGAAAACCTCTGGACAAGGCTAAAAATAGCCTCTGACGAAAGAAATTTTCGTTTTTCTGGAACATGGGTTTTGTGCACAACTGAATTCTGAACAAACCCAGATAGCTGAATTCTCGAAAAAATGTGTTTTAAGCCCACATGCAAAGAGATTCTCGGAAAAAAGCACAGAGCTTCAGAATGAAGACTACGGGGATTTTCTCGAAAAAATCTAAGGCGGCCTTGCTGCAAATAAAAAATGCGCAAACCCAGATGATCAGATTTCGAATATGTGTTGAATTTCTTTGACATGCGAAGAAAGTACCTAAGGTGAGAAATAGAAGAAATAAGACAGAAGATAGAAAGTTTTGCTTGTCTGCTTCTGAAAAATCTGCCAACTTCTTCTCTGGAACTCGATGAAACCTGAATGCAAAGAGAAAATAAAGTCTAGAATCACCTTCCTCTGAACAATCTGAACTCGTTGCTTCGAAGAACGCTGAATTCGGACACCTGTAGCACCTTTAGCTTGCTGGTCGCTCAAGAAGAATATGAACTTCAGAGCAAAAGATGATGAAATAATGGACGCCATGGCTGAAATATATAGATTTTCATCTTTGAAAATTCGCACTAAGCAAGGAAACCATGAAAAGTGCGCTTGGCCTCTGATTGGACCTCAATTCAGTTAACTGAAACTCGGATATGCTAAATAAGACGCCATGCTTTAGGGTTTGCCTTTCAAGTCTTCAGTTAACAATTTCATATGACTTTGACTTCAGTTAGCAACCTATAATAAATTCGCCATCTTAAAACTTGCTTTAGATTCACAAACTTGAACTAAGGCGACCCTTTTGATAAGTGAAGTTAGCCATAAGAATTCGCCATATTCATGCAATAAATATTCTAAAAATAGGGACCCTTTCATGACTTCAGTTGGCCTTCAAGAATGCGCCAACTTCACATGCTTTAATCAATAAAATCTAAATATAACAACCCTTTTGGAATAAAGTCTCCACTCTTTGAAAAATGCGTAGCTTCACTAATTAACTCTTCATCAAAAATATCTAAGCATGGCGACCCTTTTGAGAACTGAAGTTAACAACTTCATACGCCATACTTCACAAATTAATGCTTCATCAAAATATGGCGTCCCTTCTTGAACTTCAGTTGACACCCAATGAAGCGCCATCTTGACTAAAACTTCACAATTGCAACCAAATTCGCCATGCATGTGAACTCCAGTTGACATTCACTGATAATCTTCAGTTAAGTGGACATGCAAACTAGTTAACTCGACATGCGAACTGAAAGATCACTCCACATGCCAACATATGAACTGAAGATGACAACCCAGAAATTGTTTAGTCTAACTGCAGTCAGAACTCCAGTTAAGGCGTCCATTCAACTCACTTTCGAAAATCCAACTTTGAACTCTCAAGCGAATTCCAGACTTAGCCAAATTTCATGAAAATTTAAGCTAAAACCTCTGCCGGGACCTCTGTTCATCCTCTGACACTGGTTGGCTGACTTCTCCGATTGGCTGGCTGACAGGTGCATTGCAAAGCTAAGTAAAAACTGATCAAAAGATATCTTGAGACTACAGACCATAAAACTAACATCTGAAGGCTCAAAAATCCAAGCGCCTTTTTCAAAAGCTGCGCTTTTCCTCAGACAGTCAAATTTTGACTTCTGCATTTCGTACGAAGGGAAAAATAAATCCTTCATAACTTTTGTTTTATCAACTTTCAGGACTGGATCTCAGGTTCACTGCGGAGCTGACTTCATTCTGCATAACAGCTGCAAAGGCACATTTCCCCAGAAAACATCATTTGAGGAGTGAAAAACCAGGGCGCCTTTTTGAGAAACTGCTCTTTTCATTCCAGACTTGGCCATTTTTGGAACTGGCTAGAATATCACAAAAACTCCGACAGCAAGCTGTTGAGTCATCCTCTGAACTGACGGAGGCAGGCAACGGAAAGCTGAACGTAACACGGACACATTGAATATTTGATATCATCAGAAAGAAAGCATTAAAGACTTGAAAAGCTCAGGCGCCTTTCCCAAAATGTGCTCTTTTGCTTTTTCTTCTGACATTCTGACTAAGATTTGACCCTACGTTTGACCTTAGGTTCAAGCACTTCAGCAACTCAGATTCACCCACTGACGGATGCGTCGCGAAGTTCGAACAAAAGTGAGACAAACATCTTGGTCGGCATTTAGCCAAAAACCTTCATTTGGCACCTCAAAAACATGGGCGCCATTTCCAAAAGCTGCGCTTTTTACCAGTGTTAATCAATTTTCACTTTCGCCTTGTTTTGTGCTGTACCCACCACAACTTGCTCGAAACAGGTCCGTTTGACAGGCTTGATAGCTCACTGCGAAGCTGACGTGATGTCGGACGAATGTCTGCTGGAAGTGACAAACCCTAAAAACAGGATCTGGGCCCCTAAAAGATAGGGTGCCCATTTGAGAATGTGCTCCCTTCTCCAGAGATAGAAAATTTTGATGTTTTTCGTTCAAATTCTCATTTTCCTTAAATCTTTTCAGTAACAGACTGAGATGACAATGACACCAACTCCATATCTGAAAACCCCAAAAACGACCATTTGACAACACTTTAACAAGATTAAGACTCAATTAAGCAAAATGCCTTAGTGAAGCAAAAATTTTGGTTTTGGGTACAACACTATTACACTAAGTTGTCCTTTTATTATTTCTCAACATTAGACAACATTAGTGAAATATTAATTAATAACTCAATAACTCACCCAAGAGTTGGCAAGCACTGAAACTGCTTCGAAATCAGACTCTAATCATACCAATGTGATTTTGAAAACTTGGGATGATGACTCTAATCATACCAACCGATTGCCTTGACCTTCTTTTAAAATACATAGGAAAAATTGATTGGGTGAGACCAATTATAGAAAATACAAGGAATATAATAAAATATATTTGTAATCACTCATGTTTTCTTAACTTAATGAGAAATCAAGCCAAGGGAAAGAGCTTGTGTGATCAAGGGCCACAAGATTTGCAACTAATTTTCCAATGTTGCAAACTATTTATAGTTTATTGATATACATGAAGTAAATTTTTGTAGGTCAAGCATGACTAAACTATAAAACTATTTATAGTTTATTGACATCCTTGAAGCATTGGTTTATACTTTGAAGGTATTGGAGTTGCTAGTGAGGGTTTTGCACTTAGTGGATGGGGAGGAAAACCCAAGAGGATATATTTATGAGGCCATGGATAGACCCAAAGAGCCCATCCAAAATTATTACAAGGAGGATGCAAGTATATTTCACCTATTTGGAAGATCAGGTGGAACAATCAACCCTACCAACCCATCCATGCAATAGGGTAATACCTCAACCCCATTTTTCCCTTCTCCGATAGTTTCATGGAGACCTCATCATTCAAAGTTGCAAAATTATAAGTAAGCTAGGGGGAAGCTCTTTTCTTCACTGCTACCTATTTGAATAAGATCCACCCAGTCACCAATTAAGAAAAAATGAAGTCTTATACCTTACAATTACAAATTATAATTATTACTAAAATATTGTTTATTTACAAACTCTTGAATATCTTATTGGTAGGTTCTTGGTGGGAAGATTGGGATGGAAATACCTGAAATCTCCAAAATATAGCCCTTTAAATTTTTCAACCCAGTGAGTCACGAGTAAACCTGTAATGACTAACCCCCAAATAATTTTTATTTTATGTTTTCCCAACTGCTGTGTGAATGTTTTGTGTTTGTTTCAGATCTGTTTGATTTGTTTCTCTCCTCTTTTTCATATGTCATTCATGATGATTGATGCCAAATGGTACACAACAGGTGGCAAGGAACATACAAGATAAATGCTAGGAAATAAATCATACGTACACTTTAATTTCCAGATTTTCAAGACTGTTTATGAGCACTTTCAGATTTTCACTACTCAGAAATTATAACAGATTTGCTACTTCCAATGTTCAGATTTTTTTTGAGAACCATACAAGAGCACATTTACAAACTTAATATATCAGAAATTAAGGAGTTTATTCAGACCCGGAAATAGATGTCAAAGCCAGCACATAAGGGTCTCTTAAAGCAACGCCCAGCTCAAGTCTTCTACCATCAATTCCCTGATATTAGTTTCATAACAGCAGCCTTAAAGATTCCTCCAAGACAATGTACAGCAGCAAGAACTTATCCACAATCCTCTTGGCCTGCCTACTACCAAACTCTCAGTCTTCAGGCCTCCAAGGCAACTCCAAGCAGCCATTACCAGCATTAAAGTCAACTGTATTTGTCACCCAACAGGGCCGACCCAAAGAGAATTTCGACCTGCCTGAAAGTGGTCATCAAACAGCCCTAATAGCATTCCAAAAAGCAGCGCCAGCTCCAAACATCTACCCTAAACTCCTTGTTCAACCACGCCCACAAGCCTGAAGATAAAATCTCCACAAACAGCAACCAGGCACTGGAAGTTTTAAGCAGGCTGCACCTAAACAGAGATCACCTCAAAGGCACCACCATAAGAAGCTCGACTTGATCTAGAAAATCCTTATCAGCTCAAAAAAAATGCATACAATAGCTCAAAACAATCGCCATGCTAAGAGCCATTCACTTGATCGATACCCATAATAATATTAAAATTCCTCTGTGTGTTATGGGCTTTCAAGTGCCAAACTGAGTGCCCAAAAAACAATAAAATCACCACCAAAATTCAATCAAACTCCATATAAATTGGTGCAATAACATCACAAGCTAAAATCTCACAAACCACATCAAAATATGATCAAAAATTCTTCAATCCAAAGTCTGAAACTGCAATCTTGAAAGCTCAAATGAAACCTTTGAATTAGACCTCCAAAAACCCTCCTGATATTGTCTCTCAAACACGGGAAGAGTGTGATCTACAAAGGTTTTCGTCCCTACAAACCCTTGTTTCCTCCAAAGCCAAGCTTCCAAAGATAAGTCCGTACAAATTTCATAATCCCAGCATGATGAAAAAAGGCTCTTTCTTCCCTTATATCTCCTTTCTTTTCCCAACGCCCATGAGAGGCATTATTTTATTATTTTCTTTAAATTCCTCCTCAACACTTAGGCGCCAAAGATAAAAGCCTTTTGATTTAATATATTTCATCTCAACTTTAGCTTATCTAATTTGTAAATCCATTAATTCCCTCCTTAGGCGTTTACTTTAAAGGGTATTATAAAATTACTTTTTTTGAGCTCATTAAAATGACTTTAAGTCATTGTACTAGGCGACATGGTACAAAAAAGGTCCCCTTCATGACCCTCAATAGTTAAATATAAAGTTAATTTAGTTAAGGTTACTTTTCGAAACAATATTCAAATATTTGAATAAATTATCCTACTAACCTTGCTTCGACTGAATTAGTACTGCTGAGTCCATCCTGACCAAGTTGTAAGAACTCGTCTAAACCCAACTGCTGGTGTCATTTTGGTTTGTTTGTTTTGCAATTTTTGATGTGTTTTGAGGGTTTCAATGCTTTTGAATTTTTTTAATGAATAAGTATGCTAGGCAAGAATTTAAACAAATGATAATATGCAAATACAGGAAAGTAATGACAGCTGCAAATTATCTGATATTTATTCAATCAACAATCCAGTGTATAACATAATACATGCATACCCGGTAGTCAAGAAAATACATGAGCTGCTGGAAATTTCTGCTAAAAAGCAACTGGCTGTTCCTTATTTGAATTCGATTCTCTTGAATGGCACAAGATTTGGGATTGCAACTATATGAGAATAATCTTCTATGCTGGCCGCTCCCTCCAAGAATTTTTATTGAATTTTTCAATGCCTTTTCCAAGGAGTTCGACCTCCTTGACAAGCCGCCCCTTTGCTGAGATTAAAGCAGCTCTAAACTCAATAATTTCTGCTCTTAAATATGTGCTAATCTTCACCAAATTTGCCGCACCAATAAGATCACCAATCTGCTATGAATTTATATAAAACCCTTATGAATAACTCAGAATAATTCCTCCAATCTGCACAACTGAAACCCCTGAACGAGGTCTCCTCTGAATGCCAAATTCAATGGGTATCTCACCACCTCAAATGGCTGCAACACTGAAGAGTAAACGTTCTCCAATGGCTGACTGATTCAAAAACCCTTGGCTTCCTCTCTCAGACAAAAAGTTCATCAAATAAATATGCTCAACTCCATAATGGCTCGATTTTCTTAGGCAAGATATAAATATCTCACAAAGGAAGTTGATTTCCACAAAAGGCTCTTAATTGCTCATTAAATGCTCTTTAATGAAATGTTATAACATTGCATTTAATATTTAATATTTGCACCTTGGTATGAGCGCCCATTTTAATTAATTAATTGGCCCCTTTCCTCATGATGCCTAGCCCCTCAATTATTAAGTTAAATTATAACGTAATAATATTTCCTTTTAATTAATTAATTAATACTTGAGCCATTAAATCATTAATATCTCCTTAAATACTTAATATTTCATCATGTCGTCTGAAACTAGGGTCAAGCCTGTGAATCTCCATACGACCACATGCCTTACTAAAAATAGTAAGAGTCCCCCTCTATGTAACTCTGACTTACTATAAATAGTAAGTAATGCATATGGAGTCCAGGAGACCTCAAATGAAAGCCAAAACTGCTATACTCTGAACACTGGAGATGATGCAAACCTCAGGAGAGCCTCTAACCATTTGCATTAGCCTACGAGGGTCAAAATGATAGGCTAATCTACTGCCAACTGATGTCTCCATTTGGAAGGGGCATTACAGTCTGCCCTCCATGAAATTGCGTGTCCCAAGCAATCTCAACTGCCAAAAGAAACTCATCTACTAGATCACTCCACCAAGATCCCACGGATAGAGCTATGCAATATCCCTAATATCATCGACTGTCTCCTGCAACACCCACATCTGATCAGCTGGAACTTCATGTTGTACCCTGTCAACTTCAACACCATCTATCACAGGAGAAAGAATCTCATAAGGAAGCAAGTCAAACTGTTGGGAACACTTGCTCCCTATAACTGCACGAGATATGTCATCATCCAATATGTCGAGCATGTGCATACCAGAACTGCACACCTGAAACAAGTCGTGTACATGTGGGTCAAACGTGAAACTGTATGCACTCCACATCGTGTACACATCAACAAACTCCTCTATGAGCGGCGTCTGAAATCCCGGTGCACTAGTAGGACTCCAAACATTACCATCACTACTCAACTCATGACTAAGGTCCAAGGCGTGATCAACATCCAACTCGAATAGAGGATTGTCATATGTCATCGCAGCATCTACTTCAAACAAAGGATTGCTCACAAACTGAACAACACCTCCATGTTGTTCTAAGGCATGCGACTCTGAACCACTGGAGTCATCAGCAAATGCTAACTCCTCCTGAATCACCTCTTGCTCAATCTCCCTACTCTTCTTTCTACAAAGAGAGATAGATTACAGGCTCCCATCTGTGATTCCCCTCAACACATGTTTCCGGCCATCAACCTCAAATGACATCTCCATCTTAGGTACGTCGAGGGTAAATACTCCCAAGTCTCGGAGCCATTTCATGTCCAAAACTATATCCATCTCACCCATGTTGACCACATAGAAATCATAATGTAGTTCATAGTTGTTCAACATCAATGTGAGATTAATAATCCGCCTAGTGCATGCAAGGGTATATCCATCAGCAAATTGAACTCTGAGTCCATCAAAATCCTCTATCGAAAGTTTGCATCTGGCCACCAAACCCTCACCAATAAAATTATGTGTTGCTCCAGTATCCAGCATAGCAACACAACACTACCCATTAACTGTCCCCCTGAATCTAAAAGTGGCCTCGTCCTAAACATTAGCAAAGAATGCCATAGGAGCCAAATTCCCATCCTGATGATCCTCTAAAGTTGGCTGATCTGAATCTGAATCCTCATAATATGCCCACATGATGCGGTTTGCTTTGCCCTTAGGTCTCAACGGGCAATCATGATCCTAGTTGTATGGTTCCTTACACCAGAAACATAATTTCTTTTTTCGCAACTCCTCACGTGACACCTCGGCCGCCATGGTTGCTGGTTTCTTTTTCTTATCATCAATTTGTTGAGAGTCCTCTTTGCTGGTTGAAGGAACATCCTTATGTGAGCTCCTGCTTTTTGGGGCAGCAAATTCCATACTTCTTGGCTTCTTCATGGCCTCCTGCAGTGTTGGTGGATCGAAAGCCTTAATCCACCCTCGTAATGGTTCCAATAAACCCTCTATGAAGAGCACAACTAGCCTGTTCTCTGAACTGTTTGTCACCATCACGGATAACCTCTGGAAATCACTAATATAACTCTCCAGGCTGACAGTCTGCCTAAGTTGTTCCAAGTCCCTGAAATAAACTTTTGGATCCTTTTTATTGAAACGATCAACCAACCTATCCATGAACTCCTGATAAGAGGTGATGCGATCATTCTGTAGTGTCACCATCCCATGATACCACCAATTATGGGTTGCTCCCTCTAAATGTAGCGTGGCATACGTGATTGCTTCTTCTTCAAACATGGGTCGAAGTAACAAGAAAGTGTCTAGCTTGTGGATCCAAGACTAAGTCGTTACCTTACCACTGCCATCAAAATTGGGTAATGTGATTTTGCTAGTGGCATGCTTCAAGTCTTTGTTTTGCTTTCGAGGCCTATTCCCTTGTCGAGACCTGTAGTATTCAACCCTTGATTGCACAAATCGGTCAAAACGCATGCGTTCACGCACTTGAGGTGTCAATAACTGCCACTCATCGTTGGCTGCCATAACTGCATCAACATATGTTGGGTATTCAACTTCTTCAACATTCTCCTCAACTTGCTCTTCTCTCAAGAATGTGGGTCAAGTAGGCCTATCCGCAGTACGGGAAGGTTCTCTTTGTACTCTCTGTGACCCAGCTACACTCCTATCATCATCCTGATCATGGGGTTGCCTTCTAGGTAAATTCAACTGTTGTAGAGTTATTGTGAGCTATTGTAGCACACCAACTACCTACTGCTGGCCAACCCGTAAATCCCTCAAAGTATCTCTTACCTCTCTGTCATCATCCCTATCCTCATTTCTTCTTTCATTCCTGTGTGGACCCTTTTCTACCCTGTCACCCATTCCTGCTAATGGTTCCTCTGCAAATGGATTATCCTCTTACCAATTCAATTTTGGCTCTGCTTTTTTGCGAGTGTAGTATCTGTGGTCACTTTTCATGTGACCCTTTAACCCTCCAGGATGGCAGGATTAAGGCTCTAATACCAATGTAAGAACTCGTCTAACTCCAACTGCCAGTGTCATTTTGTTTTGTTTGTTTTGCAATTTTTCATGTGTTTTCAGGGTTTCAATGCTTTTGAAATTTTTTAATGAATAAGTATGCCAGGCAAGAATTTAAACAAATGATAATATGCAAATATAGGAAAGTAATGACAGCTGCAAATTATCTGATATTTATTCAATCAACAATCCAGTGTATAACATAATACATGCATACCCGGTAGTCAAGAGAATACATGAGCTGCTGGAAATTTCTGCTAAAAAGCAACTGGCTATTCCTTATTTGAATTCGATTCCCTTGAATGGCACAAGATTTGGGACTGCAACTGTATGAGAATAATCTTCTATGCTGGCCACTCCCTCCAAGAATTTTTATTGAATTTTTCAATGCCTTTTCCAAGGAGTTCGACCTCCTTGACAAGCCGCCCCTTTGCTGAGATTAAAGCAGCTCTAAACTCAATAATTTTTGCTCTTAAATGTGTGCTAATCTTCACCAAATTTGCTGCACCAATAAGATCACCAATCTGCTATGAATTTATATAATACCCTTATGAATAACTCAGAATAATTCCTCCAATCTGCACAACTGAAACCCCTAAATGAGGTCTCTTCTAAATGCCAAATTCAATGGGTATCTCACCACCTCAAATGGCTGCAACACTGAAGAGTGAACGTTCTCCAATGGCTGACTGATTCAGAAACCTTTGGCTTCCTCTCTCAGACAAAAAATTCATCAAATAAAAATGCTCAACTTCATAATGGCTTGATTTTCTAAGGAAAGATATATATATATCTCACAAAGGGGATCGATTTCCACAAAAGGCTCTTAATTACTCATTAAATGCTCTTTAATGAAATGTTATAACATTGCATTTAATATTTAATAAATGCACCTTGGTATGAGCACCCATTTTAATTAATTAATTGGCCCCTTTCCTCATGACGCCTAGCCCCTCAATTATTAAGTTAAATTATAACTTAATAATATTTCCTTTTAATTCATTAATTAATACTTGAGCCATTATATCATTAATATCTCCTTAAATACTTAATATTTCATCATGCCGTCTGAGACTGGGGTCAAGCCTGTGAATCTCCATACGACCACACGCCTTACTAAAAATAGTAAGAGTCCCCTTCTATGTAACTCTGACTTACTATAAATAGTAAGTAATGCATATGGAGTCCAGGAGACCTCAAACGAAAGCCAAAACTACTAGTCTCTAAACACTGGAGATGATGCAAACCTCAAGAGACCCTCTAACCATCCTCATTAGCCTACAAGGATCAAAATGATAGGCTAATCCACTGCCAACTGATGTCTCCATTTGCAGGGGACATTACACAAGTCCGGCCAACCCTAATCGACCTACTATTTTTAGAAAGTACTAAAAATAGTAAGTAGTACCAAGAAACACGAACCGGATAAGTACTGAGACATTCGAGAAGGCTCACCAAAGAGTGAAGTACTGAACCAGACCCCCTGCTAAAAATAGTAAGTGTGCCTGAATCAACCCAACCAAAAGGGGATGTCGTAAAAATGGGGACATTACAGTCCGCCCTTCCCAAAGATTGCTTGTCCTCAAGCAATGCCAGTAAGCCCTGCAATCCACATTCAACGCCATGCCACAACCCGAAATGATCCCCGTGTCCCAAATAATTCTAGGTGGCCTGTAACCCCATCTGCTCAATTCCCTGCCCTGCGATGCACCAACACCTAAAGTCTGTTGAATGTCACCTACAAGAAGAGTGATAAAGTACCACCAAAACTCAACCAACTCCTCTGAAATATGTCCCTCAAGAGAACCAAGGTAAGGTTCCACAAGAGTAAACTCAAGAAGAACTACATTGGCTCTCTCATCCCATACAATCAATGCACTAGAACTCAATGTAATTCCTAGGTTCCAAGCGAGTCTCAAAAAACTGATGCCATTCTAAAGCTGCACCACACTGATCATAACAAATTTACCAATGTCACCCAACCACACTCTCCTATCCTCAACCACCAATGAAGTAAGATCATCAAAGCCCGAACTAGAAAACTTGAAGGAACTAAAATCAATGTCATGGAGTATGTCTTGCCACAACAACTCTGAGAAGGATGCGTCAATAAACTCACTGCCAACCACATCCCTAGTCTCCATGAAAATCACCTTGCTCAACCATAAGAGATTACCCATGGCATGACTCCACATGATAACCAAAATGTGAAACAATTCATCCACTGCCACAACTCTGAAATCAACCAACCAATTGAAGCCAATGCTGAAGCCAGCCGAGATCATAACATTAACACTCAACCTCCAAGTGTCAAAAGAACTCTCTGAAGCACACCAACTCACCCAAACCACTACAATAATTAAGACATCATCAGATTAAAAGCAAAGCATCTCCATGAAGTAATTGCAGTGAGAATCAATCACCAGGGTGAAAAAATGAATGGGTAATTAGCGTGCGGATGAATGCTCATAGCTAGTTGTCCCAAGGCCTACCCAGTCCCTAAATCAATCTGCTCACTAAAAAGTGACATCAAATCCAACTAGAGAAAATAGTGGCAACAATTAACTAACACAAATCCCACTGGAAAGAGTGGAGAGATGCGAATGTAAGTATCAACAAAGTCATCTCCTGAAATAAAATCATCTTTGCCATCAAGCCTCAACCATAAACTACTGCACTGTTGAACTGTGGGTACCATCCAACTCGTCTGCGAGTCTGACATCGGAGTCATGTGCAAGCTGGTCGAAGAATAGGCAGCAGTATTAATACTAGAAGTAGACCCACTATGCCAATCCCGTGACAACACCTCATGTCTAGAAACTGCACCTGGGTCCCAAGCCTGGTAATCCAATCCACTCACATCATTGGATTTGTCTGAATCTCCATCTTCCAACTCGAAAAATGGATTGTCAAGAGTCAAATCAGCGTCCCATTCAAATAAAGGGTTATCAATAGCCCGAAGGTTGTCCTCAACTCCCAATTCCAAATAGTCTTCACGCTGATCCGAACTCATATTTTCATATTTCTTGGGCAATGAGCAAGGTCATACTCCTCCCGGATGTGATCAAGCTCCATCATTACCTATTTGATTTCGTTTTCCCTTTCTCTACCTTCTTGCTCATTCCACTGTTGGGTTTCATTAAGCTGATCATTTGCTACAAAAAGTGCCTCCTGGACACTTTCCAGAGCAATCTTCGTGGAATTTAGCTCATTGTTGAGCTCACTAACCTCTCCCCTTAACTGCTTAGATAAAGATAAGGTTTCATCTACAAACTTAGTAGCTACATCTCGATCATGCATCATGTGTAAGTAAGTTGTTTTAATCTCTTCCAAGGTGTGCTTCAATATGTGTAAATCAAAGATTGAAATACTTAGCTCACTTTGACCCTTAGTAGCATTGTGAATTAAATTTTGCACATGCATGTGTTTGCTGTCCATACTAGATAAAACGTCCACCTCATCTTCAAGAGTTACCAAGAGCTGTCTTTTCCAATCATGATCAAACGAAAATGATGAACTGTTGTTTTGTTGCATGCCAAAATCAGATATTTCATACTTACTATCAAGCTCTCTATCGCTGTCCCAAATTACTTGAGCCTCTCCCTATTCTTTCTCAAGAGTAGATTGTGAATCCCAAACAACAAGGCTGCTAGTTCCCTGATTAAATTCAACTTCTTGCATTGTGAAATCCGATTTGATCTCTTGTTCATGAACAACTTCATCAATGCCATCTAAGATTTCTTCCTTGCATAAATGTGGAGCTGAAGTAAGGACAGCACTATAGTCAAAAGGAGATTCATCCCATTCCGGTCATTTGTCATACTTGCAAGCCAACTCACCTGTTTCCCAACGCACTTGCGTCTCTTACCCTTCATTCCCAATAACATACTGTGAATCCAAGTCACCCAAGCTAGAAGATCTAAGCTCAAAATCAGCAACCTGCAAAGTGAAATCTGATTCCTTTTCAAGATTAACATCAGCCCTTTCAGAGCCACCCCCTATGCCAGACTCTCAGGATGAAGTAAGGACTTCATTACCAACCAAATTAGTTTCATCCCAAGGTGAATCCTCATCATACTTAGGTGCCATCACACCCAGATCCCATGTGAAGGAAGGCTGATCACTCAATTTAGTAAGTGATCTTTTTGCTCCTCATAAGTAGTCGCCTTTCCGAATAAGTCATTCTCCATCTCATTATCACTGGATTCATCATAATCATCTCTCTCCCTAGACTTTGTTTTGGGTTCAAACTCAAAACCACCTATGTTATCATCAATGAAGAGACAAGAATGATCATCAAGGGTTAATTTGGAAACATCATCATTTATTATGTCTCTGTGCCCATCATCACAAGGTGCCTTAGCGAACATATCATCAATATCTGCTCCACTATCGACATCGAGGTAGTCATCAGTCTTAGAGTCTTCACTGCATAAATTTGAACTAGTATCTAAGATTTCCGTCTTGCCTTTCCCTTCATGTAAAACCTTATCCACAATGCTTTCAATCTCACGTTTCTCAAGCCCCAAATCAACCACTACATCTGATTTTTCTGTTGTAAACTCCTCTTCATTCACCTGGTCTTGATTGATCACATGTGGCCTCAACTCTGCCACCTCCCTGGAAATTAGTTTTGGTTTCTTCTTGTCAAACCTCTCTACGAGTCTCTCAGTGAACTCAGTATATGATGTACTATGAGTATTTTCCAAAATGATCATATCATGGTACCACCACCTATGTGCAGCTCCATTAAGGTGCATAGTAGCATATTTTAGGGACTCTTCTTCAGGCATGGGGTTTTGATCGAAGTATGTGTCCACCCTCTGAACCCATGCTCTCGCTGAAATCTCATTGGACCCATCAAAGAAAGGAATGCCAAGTTCTCCAACTTTAAATCGAAAAACATTAAGGTGTCCTTTATGGCCCCTATTGGGCGTATGACTCTTCCTAAGCTCTATATAATCCCGCAATGACATGTCATCCTGGAAACCAAGACCTGTAACCAACCAATCTTTCTTAAATTGTTCTTGTCGCTCAACTAAAGTGAGTTCTACTGAAGCTTCTGTTCTCGGTGGAGAGTTAGACATATGGGGTCTTGTCATGACTCCATTTTGCTTATTATTCACTCTATTTTGCTCAACTCTATTACCCTATCCCATTTTTCCCATTCTTTGTATAAGTTGTGCCATCAATTGATTGGTTTCCTGTGCTAACTAAGTGGAATTATCATGTTCCCTAACCAATGCTTCTAGGAGTTGCAACATACGATCATCCATGTGTTTCTTTATACTTTCTTTCACGGTCTCTAATGCTCAAATTTTTTTAATCACCCACTGGCAAGCATGATGGTTAGAGCTCTAATACCACTGTAATGACTAAACCCAAATAAATATTTTTTTTTTGCTTTCCCAACTGCTGTGTGAATGTTTTGTGTTTGTTTCAGATCTGTTTGATTTCTTTCTCTCCTCTTTTTCATTCATGATGATTGATGCCAAATGGTATACAACAGGTGGCAAGGAACCAAGATAAATGCTAGGAAATAAATCATACGTACACTTTAATTTCCAGATTTTCAAGACCGTTTATGAGCACTTTCAGATTTTCACTACTCAGAAATTATAACAGATTTCCTACTTCCAATGTTCAGAATTTTTTTGAGAACCATACAAGAGCAGATTTACAAACTTAATATATCAGAAATTAAGGAGTTTATTCAGACCCAGAAATAGATGTCAAAGCCAGCACATAAGGGTCTCTTAAAGCAACGCCCAGCTCAAGTCTTCTACCATCAACTCCCTGATATTAGTTTCATAACAGCAGCCTTAAAGATTCCTCCAAGACAACGTACAACAGCAAAAACTTAACCACAATCCTCTTGGCCCGCCTACAACCAAACTCTCTGTCTTCAAGCCTCCAAGGCAACTCCAAGCAGCCCTTACCATCATTAAAGTCAACTGTATTTGTCACCCAACAGGGCCGACCCAGAGAGAAGTTCAACCTGCCTGAAAGTGGTCATCAAACAGCCCTAATAGCATTCCAAAAAGCAGCGCCAGCTCCAAACATCTACCCTAAACTCCTTATTCAACCACGCCCACAAGCCTAAACATAAAATCTCCACAAACAGCAACCAGGCACTGGAATTTTTAAGCGGGCTGCAACTAAACAGAGATCACCTCAAAGGCACCACCATAAGAAGCTCGACTTGATCTAGAAAATCCTTCTCAGCTCAAAAAAAATGCATACAATAGCTCAAAAGAATCACCATGCTAAGAGCCCTTCACTTGATCGATACCCATAATGATATTAAAGTTCCTCTCTGTGTTATGAGCAAATATATGGGCTTTCAGGTGCCAAACTGAGTACCCAAAAAACAATAAAAACACCACCAAAATTAAAATCAAACTCCATATAAATTGGAGCAATAACATCACAAGCTAAAATATCACAATCCACATCAAAATATGATCAAAAATTCTTCAATCCAAAGTCTGAAAATGCAATCTTGAAAACTCAAATGAAGCCTCTGAATGAGACCTCCAAAAACCCTCCTAATGTTGTATCTCAAACACGGGGAGAGTGTGATCTACAGAGGTTTTCGTCCTAGCAAACCCTTGTTTCCTCCAAAGCCAAGCTTCCAGAGAAAATTCCGTACAAATTTCATAATCCCAGCATGATGAAAAACGGCTCTTTCTTCCCCTATATCTCCTTTTTTTTCCCAACGCCCATGAGAGGCATTATTTTATTATTTTATTTAAATTCCTCCTCAACACTTAGGCACCTGTTGACGTGGTTTTTGCGACTACACCAACACAGAATAAAGTCGCCAACAGCTACTCTATCCTCTCTTGAACAAAGTTTCCTGCATGCTAAGATTGCGAGATAGATCATACAGTTAACTCCAAGGTTCCTTTAATGCGAATAGTCTCAGTTAGCTTGATGTGATTTTTGCTGGTATTTCAAGGGGACTTACACAATTGTTCGACAGTTGACAGCAGACAGCGAACTAAGAGCTTTCATGTAATTCGAATGATTTGGCAAGTGAGCACAGGTTTCCTAATTCTAACCAGAAATGAACTGAATTTAAAATGAGTGCACGGCCTAAGAAGTTTACGTTCTATCTAAATGCAAGATATGTGGAATTCGACTTCAGCAGACTTCAACCGGATTTTACCTAGCCTCGCATCGGACAGCTTCAGCAAAATTGGTGCAACCTTCAAAGGAGTAACGAAGAATATTCAGATTATAATTCAACATACATGTACCATCACAACGATGCATACAAGCATACGAACCACAATCGAAGTTAAGTTTGAAATGATTTCCAGTTGACCACGCAAGGAAAACTCACCATCAGCAAGTCACTAGTGGTATGGATAAAGAGAAGCTACTTCGATCAAACACCACAAATCCACAGTAAACTACTTGCATGAAATGAAAACTGCACTACTTTAAGCTACTTCAAGTTACTACGTGAATTGGAAGGACGAAGAAGCCTCGACAACTACTCATAACAAAGAAGAAATCACCATCAATGAAAAATTCTTTTATTATGAAAGCATTCACGACAACTTCTTACAAAGTATTCAAAGGGAAGACTTTCCTTCCTTTTCAATCTAAACTACTCTACTTTCTACTCTATCAATTTCTCTCTACTCCTCTGCTATCCTAACTCTGATCTAATTCTAATGAGTACAAATGAGGGGGACTCCCCCTTTTATAGATGGCCAAGTCCAACGGACGGCTCAGATTACATTCAGCTGGATGGCCCAGATTGTGCCACCTCAGCCCTAAACAAGATTCACCCTAAAAACCGCCACAAAGAGGAGTGGGGTAGTAAATGAGCCATTAATGTCCATCATCCTTTTAGAAGATTCCAACTTTGAAACGCGTTCACACTGTTCTTGATCTTCTTCTTGACGTTGTTCTTCAACTTCTTTGTCACTTCAGTTATACTAAGTCTCAACACTTAGCCAATTTTCGCAACTTTTCTTCCTTCAAGGTCGAAATGTATTCGTGGAGTACTTGCTTCATCCTCCTAAGTCATCACCGCTTGGTCTCGACGTTCCTCCTGCAAAACGAGCAAGGAGAAGAGTATTAGAACACTTCATAATATAAATTCAACTTACTTACCAGGATTTTCACGCTTTAACTTCCAAGAGTTCATCGTCTTCACTAGCCAACTTTGCATTCAAATTCTTCATGCCTTAGCCAAATTTCTCCTTCCTGAGGGCGCATTTTAGAGATGCAATTTAAAAATCATCTTTTGAAGGTGTTAACTTCAATTGCATCTTCTTCAAGAAATTTATTCCACCAGCTGAAGCGTTGACAATTTTGATTTCATTCATCTCTGGCTCAGGAAGATTATCTTCACGAAGAATTTGAGAAAATTCACCTAGGCAGTTCCTTTCAAATTCATCGTCTGGAGGATTTTACCTTGAAAACACATCTTCTTCACTTTGCCTTAGAAAATTTTCAAATTTTCCCTTAGGAAAACTCACCAATCCTGTGCCCATCAAAAATCTCCATCCCGAAGGCCTTGGCGAAGCGTGGAATACTTTGAAATCAACTTCTCATCGAAGATCTTCAATACCCAGAAGAAAATTTCCTTCAGAATGCGTCGGACCCATGGGTATACAACGAACGGGTTCATTTAATTTTCTTGAATTTTGAACCTTGGAAAAACAGATTTTTAGCAAATTTATTCTTGCTCTTCAACACCTGTGAACATTTCTTGTTGCTTTGACTTGAAAAAATTTTATCAATCCTATGCAGCTGGCATTCTCCGACTTCATCTCTGACAATTTTGCTCACGTCTTGAGAAATTTCATCACCTCTCCAGACTTAGGCGTTTTTCCCAAGGGAGAACATTTCGTGCCTTAGAAAATTTTGAATCACTTAGCATTTTGAATTTTGCCTTAGAAAATTTTACTTCAACTTCATTCACCTTGCCTGTGAGGAAAATTTTATCAACTCACTTATCACAATTTTCTTTCAAATGCCTGGAGTGCATCTTGCATGTCATGAAGAAAGTACTTTCCTTTCTCAACGCCCAACATATTCATCTCCATCACCTTAGGCGTATTTTATGTTTGAAGAGGACACTTTAAATTTCAACGCCAAGCATATTATCTCCACCCTTACCTTAGGCGCACCTCATACTTGGAAGAAATAACTAGCCACGCCTTAGCCAATTTCACCCTTCACTCATCCAACCTTGAGCGCATTTTACACATGGTGAGGGATTAACACCTTAACATCTTATTTCTACGTCTCAACACCTTTCCTGTAACAACTTCAAGATGGGTGCATTTTGATGTGTGGAAGGATGAAGTTCTTACTTAGAATATTTTCTTAACATCTCCACCTTAGCATGAGGGCGCATATAGCATGTAGAGGAGAATAACTTTCTAACGCCCTCCCTTTTGACTTGTTGATTTCTCAAATATGGGCGCATTTTGCATGATGAGAAGGATGACTCTTGAGCTTCCTTATTTTTGTCTTCACATGGCCCCATTTGGGCGCATTTTGCTATGTGTGGTGCATAAAACTCTTTGACTCATTTGACTTCTTGAGAGGTGGGCGCATTTTGCCATAGGAGGAGGATGAAACTCATGTTGACTCTTGAGCTTTATTTTTTGTCTTCACATGCCCTGGTTTGGGCGCATTTTGCACCTCATGAAGGATGAAAATTGTTGACTTCTTTGACCTTCTTGAGAGGTGGGCGCATTTTAGCATGTGAGGTGGACGAAGCTCATACTTAGAAAATTTTTCAAATATCTTTCACCAACTTTTCCTTGGGCGCATTTTGGCATGAGAGGAGGACGAGTTTTATACTTATAAAATTTCTTGCATGTCATGCTTGGAGGTGGGCGCATTTAGCTATGTGTGGTGCATAAAACCCTTGATTTTCACACTTCAGAAGCTCAGATCGTTTTGAAATTTTAGACACTGGATCTTCACAACTTCATCAACCTGTTGACACTGCTATTTCAGGTTGGCCTGCTATTTTTAGCCCATTTCTGAAGGTGGTTTGCTATTTATAGTAACTGCCTGCTTCTGATATCTCCACAACTCCGTTTGATTTGAAATTCGAATGATGCGCCCCTCACCACGTGACCTGCCTGCTAACATTGGCGCCTGCTGCTGACTTGCTATTTTTAGCCAGTTTCTGGAACGACTTACTATAAATAGTAAGTGCTCCATTTGTCTTCAAATTTTACCAATAGATAGCTTGAAGGATGCTGATCGCGGTGGTATACACCGGTTTTCGAAAATTCTGACTTTTTATCCCTCTTTTTGGGTCCCGAAGCTGGAAACCCTAATTCATCTTGCATGTATATCAACTGGTCTCCGTTTGTTCTCGTTTTTGCTGCATTGCGATCAACTCGTGATTCTGAAGTGCTGGGAGGCGGCTGTCGGGATGCATCTGCTAAAAATAGCAAGTTGTTGAAGAAGTGATTATCCTGCTTTGCATGTCATATCATCGCGAAGCTCTCGAAAAACACACAAGGAATATGCAGACATGCAAAGAAAACCCTGACATGCAAACCCTAAAAATACCTCTGAAGGTTGAACTCTGAAAGTCATTATCCCGCTTCGCATGTCACACCATCGCAAAGGTTTCTGAAAACCCAGAAGGAATCTCCAGACACGCACCGGAAAACTCTGCATATAAACCCTGAAATCTGCTCTGGAAGCTGGACTGCTAAAAATAGCAAGTTGCCAGTTTCATCTCAAATTTTGCCAGTGAGCAGCCTGATGTGTTCTGCATGCAGTGTGACTGTCAGAAATTCAAAAATGCTGAAAGATTGCCTGTAATTGCACACTTACTAAAAATAGTAAGTTGCCGGAATCTAATGAAATTTCAGTGGAAATCTGCTGGAAGCGCACTGACAACAATGTCAATCTCAATTTTAAATTTATTCACCTCGTTTGATTTCAAATTGGCAAGGAAGTTCAAAACCCTAATTTTTAGACTTGGCCCAAAATTCACGTTTAAGCTCTTAGACAGGCACATACCCGGAAAGACTGACAGCAGAAAGAGAGGGAGAGACAGAAAAACAAACCAAAAGACTAGAATGGAGCAAAATTAGGGGGTCCCCATCTTGAATGGGGTGATGTATGAAAAGGTCACAACAGCACCAAAGGTAAAAGCCTTTTGATTTAATATATTTCATCTCAACTTTAGCTTATTTAATTTGTAACTCCATTAATTCCCTCCTTACGCGTCCACTTTAAAGGGTATTATAAAATTACTTTTTTTGAGCTCATTAAAATGACTTAAAGTCATTGTACTAGGTGACATGGTACAAAAAAGGTCCCCTTCATGACCGTCAACAGTTAAATATAAAGTTACTTTAATTAAGGTTACTTTTCAAAACAATATTCAAATATTTGAATAATTTAACCTTAGTAACCTTGCTTCGACTAAATTAGTACTGCTGAGTCCGTCTTGACCAAGTCCGGCCAACCCTAATTGACTTACTATTTTTAGAAAGTACTAAAAATAGTAAGTAGCGCCAAGAAACACGAACCGGGGTAGTACTGAGACGAACGAGAAGGCTCACCAAAGAGTGAAGCACTAAACAAACCCCCTACTAAAAATAGCACTTACTAAAAATAGTAAGTGTGCCTGAATCAACCCAACCAAAAGGCGATGTCGTAAAAATGGGGACATTACAAGACCCTCAAGTTAAATACTGGGGATTTTTCCCAGCGAGTACTTGTGGGCTCAGCAAGTACTTGCCGACTCTATAAACTATGGTCAAAAAAATTTCAAGAAATCAAATACAAAGGGATAGTAGAATAAGCATGTTCAAAAATAATAGTTAAAAAAATAAAGGTATAATTTTTTATCATTTTTCTCATTAATCAAACAGCTGAAGACTTTGAAAATAGATTCATCTAAAAGCAACATTTTTTCCCACCGTTGAAAGCCACCCTTTAAGTTTCCTATGTCGTTAAGTTTCCTATGTCGATGGTCTTCTGGAAAGTATTACAAAGTAGGTAATAAAAAAAGAAGAGAATCATCAGTGTATTCATATCGTGATTTATCTTCCTCCAAAATCTTCCAGGCTTGAACTAGTATACCACTTAATATTACTTGCAATTACACCTCCCAAGCTAATTGGCATTCAGAAATTAAACTTGAATCTCTTCATCAGCCAAGACCTAATCTTTCAAAACTGGATAATGGCATATCCTCCACGTGAAAGGAAATTTTATAATTGCTATAATTTAATTCTCAAACTCAAACTCACCCATAGTTCACAACCCAAAGTAAGTCGATCATTTGTGCACACCACAGGAAGCACCAAACTCTCTGAAGGAATTTGGGAAACTCGAGAAAACAAAAAAATTGCTGCATCTAAGGACTGAAAGAATATCCGAGCTCCAGCAAAGAAGAAGTTGCCAATGCTGCAAAAGCATAAGATTAAATAAGGATGTAGCATAAATCAAGCAAACATGGAAGAAAGCAAAATAAGTATAACATTTTTACATGGTCATTGACTTTTGCATATTAATCATAATATTTGTATTAGTGTAGTAGATCCAGATACCACATGCTAGTTCTCCTTGAAACATGTTAGGTATGTATAATGACTAAAGCATTAAACCAAAACCCCAAATTTACAACAAACTATCATCCTTCCATAAACTATACACTAATTAAAAAGTAAATTACACTTTAAGTAAATGAAAAATTCTATGTATGAATGAAGATGAGTTGGGCTTCGGGACATAATCCATTGAGATATCCACATATGACAAACAAAATTTGAGAGGATTTTTACTAATCCTGAGTATAAATTACAATAAACTGTATGTCTTATGACAGGTTAAAGGAAAAGCTTATATCAAAACTTGAAAATATCATTGATTTCAATGTGTATGGTAGACTTCTTGATGACAATTACGGTAAGAAATAAAATTAACATCTCATTTTTAGCATATTTTCTTTAATTATATAGTTGCAGCTAATTGCTTGGATGGAGCAATTTTTGTTTTGGCTTTGAATTGTTATTTGCAAGAGATATATAATTGAATACTATTTGGTCTGCCATGCTTACTCATCTTATTTCACAGTTTCTTTCCACGTTAGAATTTGTATATTCAGTTCATATACTTGGATGCTATGGAAAAAGAAAGTAGAATATATCCAGAAACTGTTAAGATGCCACAATAACCGCAAACAGAAGGTATGTTTAGTGCTATTCATTTTGGAGGTTTCAAGTAAGTGGGACTTTGATGTTGACCATATTCACTATGTGCTTATGAAGACCATGTTATGTTTCCAGATAGAATACAACTTCCATATAGACAATACATTTGTAGGCCTTAAAGAAGACTAACAGAGAAAGATTTCCTTCTGACATTAGACCTTCTTGTCTTCCTCAATGACAAACTGATACTAATAAAATTGTTCATGACAGAGAAGGCTAAACCACACAGAAAAATATCAAGTTGTGATAAAATAACTGAAATTGATCATGATTTGAGATTTTGGAAAGTGGCTGAGTCAATTTGGGATATGAGTTACTCAGTAAACTACTAAACTGAGATTTAATTACTAGATTATTATTGCAATATGCCTATTTAGTTGTTGATTAATTGAGATGGAAATTGTTTCCATTATTCATTTGACTGGTTGAAAAAATATTGTAGCAGAACTATATTTGACCTTGATCCCATGGATATGGGTGCATAGGCATGCCCCAGATGAAGGATGTCTAGGGAGTCAAATATGTACCCAGAATCTGTGTATGGTTAAACTCTCTCTCCCTCCTCTCTATTCTAAAATATGATCATTCATTAGGTTGCCCAGGATTGTCTTGTTGCTAAGTTGACTCATAGAGATTTGAAGAGAATACTCTAGTTTGTCAAAATGAAGTTGCTCTACTATAAGCAAGGTGAATTAATGGGTCAACTGTAGCGCCATAACTGGTTTTTGTAAAAGAAATTGTAAACTATAGACTTGAAAAGTAGTAAGCATGAGTTTCCAGCATCTTACTTTGTATAATCACTAATGTTGAATATGAGATGGGCCTGATATTGTTCCCTGTTTTAAAAAGTCAACTATTGACTATAAAATTAAGGTAAGGTGATGGTTTTACTCCATATCTGCCATGTTATGATTCTATTGACTTGTCTCTATCTAGGTTTACTGAAGAAGTTGGCTAAACCATAAAGCCGGTATGCTTTTGATTCAATTCACTCTTAAAAGGTTAACTGAAATTTTGAGTTAGCTCACTTGGAAAGTTGTACTTGAAAGGTTCTAATTCTAAGTTATATGCATTGATCTGGAAATGGTAATGCAGGCAATCGTTGGGGCTTTGCCACTGTCCTAATCTCTAAATTGTGTAATATATCAGTGTTCTTTGTTATACAAGTTCTTTGTTGAACATAGTCTAAGATTATTGTGAAGACAGTGACAATAAGGTGAAAGTGAAGTACTTAAATGTATGTTTCTCTAACCTTGTTTTCTTAATAAGTAGACAACTAAAAAGTTTCCTGACTTGAAGAAAATTTGAGTACGTGCTATTGTATATCATTAATCCAATTTCTCTTTCTAATGGTTGGGTAATAAGATGGCAGTTAGTTACCAAAATTTGTTTGTATGTTAGTTATAACCATAGTAGTGAATTCTCATGTTGACAAAGTAACAGTTGAATATCTAAATTGTATATAAGAAAAGATCTTTTGAACCATTGAATGTCCTACCACCTAAGTCATAGAGTTCACCACATTTCAACCATGGAGTTCGAAATCCAGCGAACTTCAAAGAATTACTGAAAATTCATTGAAATTCGCTTCATATTCGTATGGAGAAAATGGCGTACCCTTTTTAACAAAATATATTTCAAAAAAGCATTTTTTCCGGCCTTTTTAGGGTTTGGGAGGATTTTTCCACCATTCTCAGGGTTCATTAGGATTTATTATGCCTTTAACATAATATTATATATGTTCAAAATATTATATGTAAAGTTCAATCTTTTTAATTTATTAACATAATATTATAAATGTTTAAAATTTAATATTATTTAATTTACAATTATGAATTTAATTTGTATGGTGATTTTGCTTATTATATTACTTAAGGGCAAAAGGGATTGAATTCCTTAATCATGCTATAAGATTTATTTGACTTCACCTAATGGTATACCATCTAGAAGTGGATTGCATAATTAATATAATAAAGGGAATTATAACTAGAAGAACAAAGTGTTGCATCTCTATTACATATGCTAAGGATTTTAATGATACTCTTGTAAGGAATCTGATTCCTTCACTTGAAAGACTGATTGGAAGGATTAAGCAGATTACTTTCTCATTATCTTTAATAGTTGTAAAATAAATTGTGTAAATTGGAAATTTCAACATCCTTCATCATAGATGTTAATGAGGGGTCTTGAAATAAGCATTAAGTGAAATGGAAAGTTGAAATTAAACTTCTGAAATATGCTAAGTTAATGTTAGTGAATGCGGATGATACAACTGTAAATTGGATTGATTAGATCTATACTCAAAAAGCATTATCCTATCTAGTCTTGTCTAAGACTTATGTGGAAATTGACTAAACTAAAGTAAACATGAAACTGATATCCTTCTAGATTAAATACATAACTTAGATCATAATTTCATATTTAGGATGAAACTACTTGAAAAAATTGTGAGTTAGGAATCGACTTGAGGTTTAACTAAATGAGTGAAGAAACTCGGGCTTAACTAGTGAGATAAACATATCACTAGATAAACCTTTGATGATTTTGTAAAGCAAGTAACAAACTATGGGAAGCATCTCTCAAAAAAAATTAGTGTTCCACGGGGACGTGTCCCCCTCAAAAAACCTTGCGTTTCCTAGACAGGGACGTCTTGGAGACTTGGGGACTTGGGGGGGACGTCCCCCCACCAACCCACCACCAGCGCCACCATCCCACCACTAGTGTCGTTGTCTCCAATACGCTGCTAGGACTTTGAGGATGTTGGGGTGTCCTCGAGACGTCTAGGGGACTCCTAGTTGTCTTTAAGATGTATTATTGTTATACTTATACATCTTTTTATAACTATTTTTTCAAGTACTATATGTATTTCAGCACCCTGCCGCCGTCACCCCGCCGCCCCCAAACTTAGACTCCTTGTCCCCACGTCCCCGAAATGCGTCCCCTGCCGTCCCCCCGTCCCCATCCCCGAAACCCAGTGGAACACTGAAAAAAATTGAGTTTGGGATTTGTGAGATAATTACAATCTTAAACCATACAATTTCAACAATTTGTAGTCCAATAGTAGGGAAGACTTCGAGATTTCCTGGAAATTTGCAGTCTAATCACACCTTCAAGGTTCTGATAATCCATGGTCTATCCACAACTATTGCCAAAAACCTATAGTCTAAAGGTTAGAATGTCATAGTCTACCAGAATAGCAAATTGTGGGTTGTTCAAAAACCCAAGATCCGGCTCAAAATTGATTTGTATTGAATTTGTTTTTCATGTTCTTGCTTATTTTTTCTGGTCGTATGTTCAATCTTGATGAATTTATACATAGAAAGGTATAGATGTTGGTTTACTTGATGCAATAATTGACATGCTTGCTCAAGGGTGCATTTGTTATATGTTGTATGATGTCCCTGTGGTGTTTGGATCTGAGTTTCTATTGTTTTTGTTTTTTTCTAATATTTTTGTGTTTTTGCCAAATACGTTGCCGGAACTTAAAATAATTGAAAAAATGCTAAAACAGAAAGGAAAATGCATAAATGGAGAAGAACCCAGTTAATCTTTATTGCCTTCAAACATAACTAGAACATACCCATTTGCTGGAAATATCATTTACAGGTCTGATTCTTTGATATCAGCAAATTGAGGGCACAAAACCCTAGGCATCCTTGACCAAATCTGCTCCTATTCACCTTGAAAATGCTGCTGTTTTGATTGCAAGTGCTAAGCGCCTCAAAACTGATTGGATGTGGTCCTTAAACCCTAGAGATCTGCTCTCTAAAGATCACCGTCCTCATATGTTGTACGGCCTCCTTGAAGAGCCCACACATGCCAAAGAAATTGTCTTTTTCCTACTATTTGAAGACTGAAATGATCTCAACTCTGTACGTCCAGCTTAGGGAGACCAATCAAATTTGTATGGCCTGCTATTCCTACCTCCCACTTGCCTATAATTGGTATCAATTGATGGCAATTCCCATGTGCCATTCAAGGAATGAAGCAACAGTGAAATCTATTGTTTATTCTAATCTGAAATAAGAAATTCTGAAATCTGATTTATTATTCTTCTGAATTCCTGCGAAAGCTCTAATAATGATCTTTGTTTGTGACTATTCAATCGAGAGTCCTTGAATGATCTCTCACACTTGTAAACTCTGTCCTATTCGAGGGTTTTCATCCTTTGAATAGCTTGAAACTCCATGCCTGCAAACCCTGTTGCTCAGCTCTCTCCATTTGCAAATAATAATCTAAATAATGAATAATGAATTGCTTTGCCCTTTTAACCCTCAAAACCCATGCCCAACTTTGGCAATTAACCTTTGAAAATTATAATTTATTGCTCCTCCAAAAACCAATGCCACTTTTGGCCTTTTAATCATTTAAATAATATTTTCCTTTTTGAAATATGTGCCTTTAAATAAAAAACTCATATAGTAACTTTAAAATATATTACTTAAAGTTACTTTATTCACCTTATAACGCCAAATTATAAAGTACTTTATTAAAAGTAACTTTATAACATTAAATTATAAAGTCACCTTAATAATTAATATTATTAATATTATTCAAGTAATTTGACTTTAATAATTAAATTAAATGCCAACTCTGAATAATAAACTAGCAATAACCCTTGAGAGTGTTCCCGACACAATTTCCAACTGCAGGTGTGGTGACCACTGAACCTAGTATAACTTGCTATAAATAGTAAGTATGAATGATGTGCTCTTGAACCACCTTCGTAAGGCCTACCAAACAATATACTAGATCACTAATCAACATATGCTGGAATGAAAACACAAGCCTGTTGAAGCATCTAAATACCCTCCAAAGGGTCCCCTGCACAACTCATTAGCCTACGGGGACCAAGTCATAGGCTAACCCTGACTCCCAATCCACTAGCTAGAGAGGGGACATTATAGTCCGCCCTCCCTGAAATTACTTGTCCTCAAGCAATCTCAACTCGGGATGTTGCAACATTTCCTCATTCTCCCAGGTTGCATCCTCTACCGGCAGGTCCTTCCACTTTACAAAGTATTCCCTGATGACTCTCTATCTCAATCTGTGCTCTCTGGTGTTAATGATAGCCTCAAGAATAAGAATCAATTTCCCCTCCTCATCCAGGGGTGGTAACGTTGTGGTAGGTGTCACGTTGTGCCCCAATGCCTTCTTGAGGCGAGATACATGAAACATGTTCTAAACCCTACTCTCTATCAACAACTCTAGCTTGTAAGCCAGGTCTCCAATCCACTTGGAGACTCGGAATGGATCATAGTACCGTGGCTTGAACTTCTCAGTGCCACTCTTCCTAAGAGTGGATTGTCTGTAAGGCTATAGCATAAGATAGACCATGTCACCCACCTCGAAGGAACGCTAACTCTATGCTAATTTGCATATTGCTTTTGTTGATTCTAAGCCTTTTGTATATTCTCCTTCAGAGATCTCATGATGTCTTGGTTGTCCTACAACAAATCCTTCGCACTAGCCACCCTACTATCTCCAAATAGCAGGTCCAAGAATTTAGGAGCGCCATAGCCATAGAGTGCCATGAATGGTGACATCTGTATAGTCATGTGGTATGTCGTATTATAACAATACTCGCATAAATGCAGCCACTTGACCCATGCCTTCTGCTGCCCTGCAATGCAGTTCTTGAGGTGTCCCTCCACCCATTTATTAACTATTTTGGTTCGCACATCTGTCTATGGGTGGTAGCTCGTGCTTGGAGTGAGTTTTGTGCCACTGAATCTGAATAGCTCCTACCAAAATGTCTCATGAATTTTCTGTCCTAATCACTCACTATATTCTGAGGTAGCCCATGTAATCTAAATACCTCTCTAAAAAATAAATCTGCAACCTCCACTGTTGTGTAAGTAGCTGAAATTGGGAAGAAGTGTGCAAACTTTGTGAGTCTATCAACCACAACATATATACAGTCCCTGCTCTGGGTTTTAGGTAAACCCGTGATGAAATCCATACATATGCATTCCCACTTCCGATTTGGAATGGATAGGGGCTGTAATAATCCTGCAAGGAAAGAGTGCTCCTGTGTAATGTCCCCTTCTCAGTAGCCCTTTAGGTGGTCGCTTAGCCTTTCCTTCCCAAAGGCTAATGCCAATATCAGGGAATTATTTAGTTAATTATTTGAGTATTGCCTAAGTCAAGCTAAAATTAAAAGGTGATGCCAAACAATCAATTAAATCTTCTTATAAAGTGACTATGCAAAAGGTTCAAAAATGATTTAATGAAATATTTATTTTTGAAAAGTGGACTTTATAAAAGTCACTTTATTTGGTGCAAAAAGTGACTTAGTGAAATATTTGAAAAATGACTTTATAAAATGTCACTTTATTTTTTGAATGAGAAAATACAAAAGGAAGGGAAGAGAAAACATTTGATACCTTTTAAAAGCATATTTTTCTCACGGCAAGAACTCGAGCTACTTGGCTTAGGGTTTGAAGCTCTCACTGCTAGTTTCGGATGTGTAATACCATCCCTAGCTAGAACAACTAAAGATTTTGGAAAGAATACATCTATTGAAAGATTTTGACACAATGATGAAATAATACTGTGGTCATTTTCAAAATTTCGAAGTCCCAAATTATGGAGTTTTTGGCACAATATAAAATCGTATTTTGGAGCTTAATATTCAAAGTTGAAGGCGTTTCTCTTTAAGAAAGCCCTAGGCGTCCATTCTACAAGCAAATGCTACAAGCCAGGTTGTATTTGGATGAAATCTGGGCAGTTTAAATATAAAAAGGTATTGTTGGGAAAAAAACAACCTTTGTATTGGCTCAATGCTTGGTCGTGGTTGCTTCTGCGGGTCATTGACAGGGTGTATGAGTTATGTGGGCCAGGCATACCTCAACTTGAGTGAATTGAACTTTTTTGAAAGATTTCAGCTAGGCGCCATAGCATCACGAGTTTCTTAGAAGCGTCATCTCTTGTAGCTAATTGAGGGCGACTATAATATCTCAAGTCTGAGTATTTATATATACTTTGTCTTGAATACATGTGTTGCAAGTTATAATATCTGTTGTTATGGGTTTTGGGATGGGTCACTCAAACCATCTGCTGGGAAAGTATTTCTATCATTGTAAATAATAAAAAAATCATGATATTATTGATGTAACAATCGATGCATTATTTCTGCTCCACATTAAGCACATTCTCTTGAGTTTTTGGTGCAGATTGAACCCTTCATTGCTATTAGTATCATGTGTTAAGACCCTTTTTCAGTCACTTGTTATTTCTGAGTTTGGGGTAGCACTTTATAAATTCATTGAAGTCATTAGGCAAACTGAAAAATGAATTTCTGAGCATGTATTGTCATATCATTAATACAAAAATGTTGATAGTGAAATCTGAGTTGACTGTATGTAATTCTCAAACACTGTAAACTCAGAAAAGAGGCATTCTAATTGTTGTTATGATTTAAATGTTGTTACTGGAACTGTTGTATTGTAGAAGTGTTGTTAGCTTATATGCCATCAGTATTGTTTTATTTCGTGCATGCAAATTATCCCATGTGGTTTATCTGAACTGAACATTCAAAACGAGTCAAATAAAACATAAACAACTGCAAAAAATCCAAAACCAGAAGTCAGGGAGTTTACATCTTGTTTGTTTTGTTGGCATGTAGGACACTCTCACATACGTGAGTACCTCTGATTTGAGCCCTTTCCAAGTGAACCATTCCCTAATCTGCCTATAGGTTTTAAAATAACCTAGGTGACCCACCATAAGTACGTCATGAAAGGCTCTCATTATCCTCTTCTTCATAGAGGATTCGGGCACAAGAAATATCCTCCCTTTGTAAATGATGAGGCTATTTACAAGGGTGTACCTGTCATCTGCAACTGTACCATCAATGAGATTGGATGCCCACTTATCCTTAGCATACTCAATTGCAATCAAATCTCTCCAATCATCTACAACTTCACCTAGAGAGCACAAGTAAGATCTCTTTGAAAGAGCATCAACAACTACATTTTTCTTACCCTTGACATAGGCTATGTCAAAATCATATGCCTGCAACTTGCTAACCCATTTTTGTTGCCGATCATTGAGGTCACACTGACTTAGGAAATGTTTCTAACTGTTATGATCTGTCTTCACTAAAAACTTGCTACCCACAAGATACTATCTAAATTTAGCCGAGGCATGCGTTATGGCTAACATTTCCTTATTATAAATGTTGTAACTCCTCTCAAGACCCCGAAGTGTCCAGCTCTCAAATGCGATTGGGTGCTTATCCTACATCAAAACTACACCAATTCCTTCTCCCAAGGCATCACACTGTAGCTCAAAAGGATGTGTGAAATCCAAAATAGCAAGTACCAGACATGAGCTCATCAACTGTTTGAACTTATCAAAGCACAATTGTTCTCCTGGAGTCCAAACAAATGCCCCCTTCTTCGTCAAGTTCGTAAGTGGGGCTTCCTATTGTGAAAAGCCCTTCACGAAGCAACGGTAGAACCCACATAGCCTAAAGAATCCCTTAAGCTACGTGAGATTCATGGGAGGAGGCCAATCAACTATAGCCTTCACCTTCTTTGGATCCATCTTAACTCCCTCAGCACTAATGATATGCCCCAAATACAACTCTCATGCCGAAGTCACATTTTGATTCCTTGGCGTATAGAGATTCTCTCTCCAAAGTGCCCAACACTGAATCAAAATGTGCTAAATGATCATCCCAAATCCTGTTGAAGACTAATATATCATCAATGAAGACAAGGACTATCTTTCTCAGCCGATCCCTAAAGACCTTATTCATATAGGACTAAAAACTGGCGGGAGCATTGGTCAAGCCGAAAGGCATGACCAGGAACTCAAAGTGCCCATAATGGCAACGAAACACTGTCTTCTCCGCATCCTCCTTTCTAACCCGAATTTGGTGATATTCAGATCGAAGATCTATCTTGGACAAAAAAAATGCTACATGCAACTTATCGATCAACTCATCAATCTGTGGAATTGGGTACCTGTTTTTTATAGTCCTTTTATTCAATGCTCTGTAATCAATACACATCCGCAAAGTGCCATCTTTTTTCTTCACTAGAACAACGGAAGATGCAAAGGGACTTTTACTTGGTCTGATGTGACCCATCTCCACAAGTTCCTTTATCGTCTTCTCGATCTCATCCTTCATCCTCTTGGGATGCATATAGGGAGTGAAAATGACCGACTTAGCACTGTCCTCAAGCTCCATAATGTGCTCAAATCTCCTGTCAGGAGGTCTCCCATGTGATAAACTCTCAAACACCTTACTATGTTTGTCTCTCAACGCTTGTATGTTTGGTGGACACTCATGCTTTTGTTGCTCTACCTGTGATAGTAAGGTGAAACACTCTACAGCCCACTCAACTTGATCATGCCTAATCAATCTCTCCATTCTCCTAAGTGAAATAACCCGAAGACTCCCATCTGACATACCCCTCAACACATGTTTTTTGCCATTAACCTCAAATTTCCTCTCCATAGCTAGCAAGTTTAGGGTGAACTCGCCAATAGCATGAAGCCACTTCATGCCAAGTCTAGCATCCATCTCTCCCATGCCAATGACATAGAAATCTGCCTAGAACTCATAATCATTCAACTACAATGTGAAATTTGGAATCTTCCGATTACATTTGAGTGTGAACCCATCAGCTACTCTCACCTTGAATCCCTCGAACTCCTCAATTAACCACTCATCTATTAAGTTATGAATGGCTCAT
Organism: Sequoia sempervirens; assembly: GCA_007258455.2. Classification (NCBI taxonomy): domain Eukaryota; kingdom Viridiplantae; phylum Streptophyta; class Pinopsida; order Cupressales; family Cupressaceae; genus Sequoia; species Sequoia sempervirens. The sequence continues at coordinate 160,380,589 of VDFB02270651.1, read as the reverse complement.
GTATCAAGCAACATAATCAACCGCTGCCCACTCAAGACTCCTCTAATCCTGAAGGACCCCTCTTTCTAAATGCTCGAGAGTTGTGTTGTAGGTGGTGCTTCTTCCCTTTCCTTTTCAAACTCTTTAGATGTACTATCCTCATCATTTTCTTCCCGATCAGTCTGTTGTTCTGAATTTTCAGAATCTGATTTATCAACAAAAAAGCATTCCATTTGATTCAATTTGCCCTTGGAAGGACACACATGACCCTGTCCCCAAGGTCCTCTACATTTGAAGCATAATTTTCATCTACTCAAGTCTCTAACGGCGTCATCACTAAGTCTTGGAGTTGGTTTCCTTTGCTGATCTGAAAATTTATTTTGTGTTTGTATTTTATCTTATGAGAAAGGGAAAGGTTTTGACGGAAAGATGCTTCTTGGGGCAGCAAGCTCCATATCTCGTGCCTTTTTCATAGCATCCTATAATGAAGATGGATCAAAAACTTTGATCCGTCCACGTAAAGGTTCCAAAAGACCTTCATTGAAGAGTACTACTAATCTTCTCTCAGAGATGCCTGTAACTATCACTAATAACCGTTGAAACTCTGAGATGTAAGATTCCAATGACCCAACCTGCTTGATCTATGCAAGCTCACGAAAGAAAACCTCTAGGTCTCTCCTATCAAAGCGTTCGATGAGTTTATTAGTGAACTCATCGTAAGAGGTGATTGACCTATGTCCCAATGTTACCAACCTATGGTACCACCACTTGTGAGCTAGGCCATCTAAATGCAACATGGCAAACCTGATTGCCTCTTCCTCAAGCATGGGCCTCAAGGATAGGTAATTGTCTAACTTCTGAACCAAGGCATGTGTTGTGCATCTATTTCCACTATTGAAATGCTCCAAAGAAATCTTGCCCACTGCCTACTGGAAATCTCCAGTACCCTATGGTGGTCTAGTCTCCAACCTGCCAACTGCCACTACTCTCTGTCTCCTCTGGTTCAAGAATTGATCCAAGGTCAATAAATTCCTAATATCAGGAGGAAGTGAAATGTACTCCACATGGCTGGCTCTGACCTCATCAACCATGGACACCGATTGTTCCAGAGGTTGCTCTGGGCGAACATGTGCCTCAGTCCTACATGTGAAAGTAGGTTGTAAGGGCCTAGATGTGGGGAAGAGTAGAGTCCTCCCCCTGTCCTCAGGTTGTGCATGGGAGCAACCAATCTCCTCAGGACGCACTGTATGGCCAGGGTAGTGTTTTGATTCATTTTATGCAAGAGATCTGCCATCGTGTCCAACATAGTGTCAAGCTTCCACTCTGTTCTAGAGCTAGGGCTAAGGGAGTCAACATGTCTCTTTTCTCTATCTGCCATTGCACGTCCAATGCTCTAACCATAGTTGGAAAACTCGCCCCAAAGAAAAACTCGCCAAGCCAAAAATTGGAGAGTTTTTTAAAACTCGCCAAAAACTCAGAAAAACTCGAAAACTTAAAAAATTGCTTAAATTTCATTAGAAAAACTTTTTTTTTGCAAAGCTGAGTTTTTTCGAAAACTCGGCAAAAACTCGCAAGTTTTTTGAAAAAACTTGGAAAAACTCGTCCCCGTGAGTTAAACTAAAAAAAACTCGTTTTTAAAAAGAACTCGCGAGTTTTTTGCGAGTCTGCCAACTATGGCTCTAACTATCATAGGATAAATGCCTAGGTAACTCTTCAGAACTGTCAATACCCAATGCACCTGTAATAGTTTGTCCCTCCGACAATTGCAAAGGATTTCACTGTCGTGAACCCCTATTATATACCTGTTCTTGTTCACTCATGAATTAACCGCACAGGTTGGTAGGAGATTTTGTGCTCTTATACCACTATGATGCCCCCCTGGAGTTTGGATCTGAGTTTTTGTTGTTTTTGTTTTTTCTGTTTTTTTGTGTTTTTTGATGAGTATGTTGCCTGAAATTGAAATAATTGAAAAAATGCTAAAACAGAAAGGAAAATGCATAAATGGAAAAGAACCCAATTAATCCTTATTGCTTTCAGACATAACTAGAACATACCCATTTGCTAGAAATATCATTTATAGGTTTGATTCTCTTATATCGGCAAATTGAGGGCACAAAACCCTAGGCATCCTTGACCAAATCTATTAACCTTGAAAATGCTGTTGTTATCATTGCAAGTGCTAGGCGCCTCAAAACTGATTGGATGCAGTCCTTAAACCCTAGAGATCTGCTCCCTAAAGACCCACGTCCTCATATGTTGTGCGGCCTCCTTGAAGAGCCCACACGTGCCAAAGAAATTGTCTTTTTCCTATTGTTTGAAGACTAAAATGATCTCAGATTTGTACGGCCAGCTTAGGGAGTCCAATCAAATTTGTACAACCTACTATTGCTACCTCCCACATGCCTATAATTGGTATCAATTGATGTCAATGCCCACATGCCTGTCAAGGAATGAAGCAACTGTAATGTCCCCTTTTTCAGCATGATCTTGGTTGATGATGGTTAGCCTATTACTCAGACTCTCGTAGGCTAACAGTTCTTGGTTAGGGAGTCAATGGTCGTTTGGTGGGTAATTGACGTTCCCACTCCTTCATTCCAATAGAGGATTCAGTGCAGGCATCTGTAGCACAGTGTTCGCCACTTCTGACGGCACAGAAAAATACTAAGTTTGGGGAGAGTTATGATTAGTTAAGTGGTTAAGTTAATTATTTAACTTAAATGGAATATTATAAAGTCAAATTGACTTTATAAAAAGATTAAAAAATCACTTAAATAAATCTAAAAGTGACTTAAGGTTTATAAAGTGATAAATTAAATCACTTAAGTGACTCAAAAGGTTCGCCCACTTCAAAGATTTAATTTATAACTATTGAAAAGGTAATTAAATACATTTTAATGTATTTAAATGACCAAAAGGGCGTTGCTCTTCAAGAAGTGCATGCCTTTTTGCATAAAAGGGAGAAATTGCAAATCAAACTCATCTTTGATCGTTGACTTTGCATAATTTATTCTTCTCTATGGATTTTTGTCTAAGGACAAGGGTTTCAGGAAAACCTTCATTGGAGAGCGTCAATTTTTCATTGAATCTGTGATTGTGAGACTGTGAAAGATCAGTTGAATGATTGAAATAGCGGGGGCTTCAATTCAGAAGTTTCTACAGTGCTTAATCAAGAATTTTGGTGCAGTATTCAGTAGATTTCAATAAGATACAAGAGGATTTGAGAGTTGGCGTCCTTCATCTGGCAGACATTCCACCTTCATGGCCGTACTTTCTGTGCTAAGGACGTGGCTTCCTTATTGAAGTGTGTGGCTCTTTTCTCAAGGGCGTTTGGAGTTTTGAGGAGAAACGCCTTCCTTTCTGGGAGTTTCTCAGCTTCTTCATTGGCGCCTAGCCTCTACAGTTCTTTTGCCCCAGTTTTCAGGCGGGAGAAATCATTCCATTGTCTCCTACGCTTGGATTTGTCAGTTTCCTTCATTCTTGGCTGGCAAACTAGACATTTTTCTTAATAAAATAATCTGGAGCATTTCGGGTATGTCTAAAACATGCAATCTCATTCTTATGGTTATTTAATACCTTCTGCAATTTCATTTTGTCAATTCTAGCTCAGATGTGAGTTCTATGAGAAATTATATGTTGTGCCCCTTCTATTTCTCTCTAGAAACTTTCTTAAAAAAGTAAAAAGAACACAAAAAGATAATCAAAACAACAAGGGTTTGAAGAGGAGCCAATTGGGCTCATCACAGCAACAATGAAATATGTTGTTTATTCTAATCTAAAATAAGAAATTCTGAAATCTGATTTTTATTCTTCTGAATTCCTGTGAAAGCTCTAATAATTATCTATGTTTGTGACCTTTAATTGAGAGTCCTTGGGTGATCTCTCACACCTATAAACTTTGTCCTATTCGAGGGTTTTCATCCTCTGAATAGTTTGAATCTCCATGCCTGCAAACCCCATTGCTCAGCTCTCTCCACTTGCAAACAATAATCTAAATAATCAATAATGATTTGCTTTGCCCTTTTAACCCTCAAAACCCACACCCAACTTTGGCAATTAGCTTTCGAAAATTATAAAATATTGCTCGTCCAAAAACCAATGCCACTTTTGGCCTTTTAATCATTTAAATAATATTTTCCTTTTTCAAATCTGTCTTTTAATAAAATACTCATAAAGTAATTTTAAAATATATTACTTTAATAAAAATTACTTTATTCACCTTATAATGCCAAATTATAAAATACTTTATTACAAGTAACTTTATAACATTAAATTATAGTCACTTTAATAATTAATAATTAAAAATTAATATTATTAAAGTAATTTGACTTTAATAATTAAATTAAACACCAATTCTCAATCATAAACTAGCAATAACCCTTGAGAGTGTTCCCGACGCAGTTTCCAACTACAGGCGTGGTGACCATTGAACCTGGTATAACTTACTATAAATAATAAGTATGAATGATGTGCTCTTGAACTGCCTTCGTAAGGCCTACCAAACAATATACTGGATCACTGAGTTGCATATGCTAGAATGAAAACACAAGCCTACTAAAGCATCTGAATACCCTCCAAGGGGTCCCTTACACAACTCATTAGCCTACGAGGACCAAGTCATAGGCTAACCCTAACTCAATCCACTGGCTACAGAGGGGACATTACATGTTGGAGGAATCTCTTTCTCTCTCTTTGGAGGATATGTTGGAGGAATCTCTCTCTCTCTCTCTCTCTCTCTCTCTCTCTCTCTCTCTCTCTCACACACACACACACATAGAGGAAACCTAGGGATGCATCCCCTACCTTTTTTAAGGTGTCCTTAACCGACGTCTTGGATCGGAAACATCCCCGCATCATCCCCTAAACCCCTCACCTCTCCAAAAATGTCGCAAAAACCCTAGGGATGGCCAACCATCCATGAATGTAGTCACATTTTTCAAACAAAACTTTGTCAAATATTCAAAAATGGATTTGTGATCAATTTGGAGATACCATATAGTGTACTACACCATAATTTGACCTCTTTATTAAACAAAGGAACAATGAAATGTTAACTACCTTTGTTCAAGCTATGTCCATACACCACCACCTAGCTTAAACTATTATTTTTGTCCTTGCCTTATACTACTAATAATAGTTGTGAATATGATGTCATCATTGACAACGTAGCAAAAAAAGGTCCATAAATAGTCGCTCACTCTCCAAATTGAAGCTTTGAAATGAATAGGATTTTTGTCCTAGGGAAGAAGATGAAGCTTTGAAATGAGATGTTAAGAATGGATTATCCTTCTAAATTATCCTCTTTATACACCTTTTCAAAAAATAATAAATATTATTCATTCTCCCACCTTAAGTGGCTTTATAATTTAATTTAATATTTTGGCCTCCCATAAAAGTCACTTTTAATTAAACCATCCAACTTAAAAAAATAATAATAATTAAATGTACATCGCCCACACTTTAGACAACCCAATTTAATTAATTAATTATTTCCCTTTTTCTTCAATTAGCCTATGAGAATTAAAATAGGCTAAGGGTCCCTTCCTGGCACTTACGCTTGCTAAGGGGACATTACAATCCTCCCTCCCAAAAATTGCTTGCCCTAGAGCAATTGTAAATTTGCATGCTACAATATTTGTTCTCCTTCCCAAGTAGCATCTTCTGGAAGCAAATATTTCCAACAAATCAAATACTCTTTGATACTTTTGCTTTTCAATTTTCTCTCCCACATGTACATAATGTCCTCGGGTACTAAGATTAATTGTAGTTCAAGAAAGGGTGAAATATGTTGTCTAAGTGCTTTTCTGAGGCAACAAACATGAAATACATTGTGGATTTTGTTGAGCTCCAACAATTCCTATTCATAGGCAACCTCGCCTATCCTCCTCACTATTATGTATGCCTGATTAAACCTTGGTTTTATCTTTGTTGCTCCACTTTTCATTAAGAAATATTGCCTATAGGATTGCAACCACAAAAAGACCAAGTCACTAATCTCAAAAGATCTCTCCATTGTGTGCTTGTCTGCATAAATCTTCTATTGATTTTATGCTTGTTGGAGATTTTCTTTAATGACTTCAAAATGTCTTGGCTCTCCTGGACCCAATCCTTTGCCTTCAAAACCCTACTATCAACAATGATCAAATCCATAAAACATGTGGCATCATATACATACAGTGCTTTGAATGGAGTCAAACCAATGGACATGTGATATGTTGTATTGTAGTAATACTCACCCAAATTAACCACTTGATCCACACCTTTTGTTGTCTTGCTACATAGTTCCACAAGTATCCCTTTACCCACTTGTTAACAATCTTTGTTTGCCCATCCGTCTATGGGTGGTAACTAGTGCTTAGATTTAATACCTATCAATTTGATAAGTTTCTCCCAAAACACACTGAGAAACCTACTATCCCAATCACCAACAATGTTCTTGGGTAGGCCATGGAGTTTGAACACCTCTCTAAACAATAACTCTACAACCTACATTGCCTTAAACTCAGAGAAGATAGCATAGAAGTGGGCATACTTAGTCAACCCATCTACCACAACAAAAATGCAATCCTTATCCTATATTTGTGGGAGACCTATGATAAAATCCATTGATATGTTTTCCCATTTTTGCACTAGAATGAGTAGGGGTTGCAACAATCCTACTTCAAAGGTATGCTTCGACTTATTATATTGACACATTAGACATTCCATAACATGTCTCAAGACATAATCTTTGGGTTCCTTCCATCTAAATCTCTCCCTGATCTATTTGTAAATATTAAAGTAGCCAAGGTGTCCTACTAGAGGTGTGTCATGGATTGCTATCAATATCTTCTCGTTCATTTCAGATTTGAGAATTAGATAAATTATGTCCTACTTAATGAGATCATCCAAGTTCTCAATAAAACAAATCAATTTGACTGAAATGGTTTGAAATTTATAAGATTGTTGAATGACCCTTCCAGACCTTACTTGAGAAAACTTATATTAGTGTACTAGCCTCTTATCATACATAATTGTTTAAAATGTTAACTATATCATGTCCCTGAAATCCTGACACTAAAATAACAAAATACATATTTAAAATATTAACCCTTTGATATCAATATAATTATCATTGTCAAGAGGCAATATTATAATTATAATTATTATATTATAAATATCAAATATACTATCGCAATCCCCAAAATATAAATACTAGATATTATAATCATTGTAATAATATGAAATAAATAATATATATTGACAATTTATTATAATACTAATAACTCAACATCCAAGATAAGGTAATAAAATAAAGATAACTTAAATATCATTATAAATTATAAATGATAACATTA